>WHYT01015976.1:133263-179363 GCA_009806455.1 Tetrax tetrax
GTTAAACAAGTATGAAAAAATCTGTAGATTAATGAAATCCAAAGAGATTAAGCTGCAGTTCTGGTCGCTGTCAGTAACTGTACACAGGGAGTCAAAGAGCAGAGGCGTAAGCAGAAAAAAAGACGTTCAGAGCATTGAACCAAGAGGCTCTGGTGCTCCTCACACTTGCACCGATTTTTCGCTGAGGTCACCTCACAGATTTCCGAGACGTTAATCATGATTTCCACAGCAAATCAAGGACGTAGCTGAATACAGAATGAGCGCAAAACGCAGACAGGGCTGAGAGGGAGAGAGAACAAAAAGCATCCGTGGAAAGCAAACCAAACTTAAGCTGGCGGGTACGCTGTCTGGGGAAAAACAAGCCAATCCCAAATTCCGTGCTGTGTGTGGAGAGACATTTTTACTGAAACCAGGAAATAATATTTTGTGTACCTCTGGTTTGTAGGAAGGCTGCCCTAGGAATTGGCAATCTGTCCCAGGGACCCCATCGGAGTGTACGTACGGACCATCTCGGAGAAGAGGAATGCCTATTGTGCTGGAGGGACAGGCTTCTCCGGCTGAATGAAAGAGGTAAACGTGCGTAGCGGGGCCGAGGGACGACCAGAGTACAATAAAAAGCTACTTCTATCTGCGCGTAAGCAGCAAGGAAAATGGCAGTATTTAAGGTTACAGAAAGGAGGCTATTTAGGTAAAAGTACCACCCGGACAGACCACGAGAGCACGGCTCTTGCGCTGGGAGATACTGGATTGTGAGCAGGGTGAACACAACGGAGCGGAGCCGGGACCTCAGGCACGTCAGGTAAGGGTGAATCCGCTGGGCACCGCGAGCTGGCAGCCGACTTGGGCTTCTACCAGACCGCTGTCAGGACACGGACACCAGCCTCCTACGGAGCACTGCGCGAGCTCGGAGTCCTTCAGCTGTCTCGTCTCTTGTTTTAAGGCAGACTTAAGTTTTAAGGAAATCTTTCGTTACCTTACGTGAATATCAAGGACGATAAATTATTACTGAAAATCCCAGGTCATTTCTTTAAACGCATGCTTCGAAAGGCTGTTCCTAGCTGTTACTGCTTTAAATCTGAGATGGCAACAAAAGGCTTGATGAGATTGACATACAAAGCACACTAAAAGCAAAATTTCCTACAGCCCTTGCAGATGCTTCCATTAGAAGAACGCGGTCACTTTGGCCGCACGTATAAGAACAGAGAATTTCTGAAAACCTAAAAAAACTGCTTTCACTTCTGTGTGCGCTGAGCTTGTGCCAGTGGATGCCACATCCCCACAACGCCTGTCTGCATTTGGAAACTTCCATCCCGACGCGTCCACATGATATCCACCTTTCCGGTTCGGCCTGCGAGGACGTTCCCTGCTAAGCAGCCTGGCTGCAGCACATGCAAGAACACACTTCCCTCCAACGTGCAAATTCCATTTTGAATTGCTAGAGATTGATATTGCCGTCCGACGCGATGAACTCTAGTTGTGCAGGAGAACGGTTTTGTTTTTCTGACCGCTCATCTCTGACAGACTCATTATTTTGTCCTAAAGCCATGGAAGCGGTATTTTTGGCAGTTACGTAAGGCGCGGGAAGCGCGCCGGCGTGTTGAGGGAGCTGTGCTGCTGGCGTGGGAGTGGGAGCCCCGGGAGCGCTGCGTCCCTCGCAGACTCTATTTACTCTCAGACAAGTGACATGAAAACGCTGTAAATACCACGAAGGCGATCGCTAACAGCGCGGTGCTCCCGTGTGCCAGGGCCACCCAACAGACTGGGGGGCGCACGAGGGGACGGCGGATGTTGAAGAGATCACTCATGGGGAGGAAAGGCAGGAGCAGCTCTCTGATCCATTTTTAACGACTAGCCATATGCTCCTCACTTAGATACATCTTTGGATCATTCTAGGTCATCGCCAAAGTTTAGAAAATCAACTTCAAACCAACTCCTAAGCCCTCTGCACGGATTCTTCGATTTTCCAGGCCACGAGTCAGCTCCCAGGTAGGCAAAGCCTGGACTTGCGGAGGAGTCGGCAGGTTTGCTCCTCCCATGACTGCCCACGCAGCGTAAAACGCCATCCCCGCGCCGCTTCAGTTGGGCGTTTGAAAGCACTGCTTTAGTCAGCTCCCCAGTGCCGGCGACCACTTCCAGGGCCTTGGTCCAGCTGTCCTGAAGGGCTCGGCCGTCTTTCGCACGACATCAAACGTGTTAAGGCTGTCATCTACCTTACGCCTCTCACGCTGGCTAACGACCTTGAGGCCGCTCCACCAGCGAGGTTTAGTTTTTAATACAATGTAGAGAAAGATGGAAATTCCACGTTGCAAATACATTTTCCAGCCGTGAAGGAGGGGGAGATGTAGGCTGAGAAAGTGAAAGTTAAAATCTAAGCACCTTTAAAATATACCATGAAATCTTCATAATAAAAAAGAAACTGTACAGGTAAGTGACAAAACTCTTGTACCATTGAGTGTACAAGGTGAACATCATGAAAATACTTAGGTAAAAACTCTGTTTTTCCCTTAAATCTCTCTACCAAGCGGAACCTGTTGTCATAGAGGCTCACAGTCTCAGAAGCATCCCACGTCTGCTGAATATCATTACTCATTTCCTTTATATCATAGGATTTTCCCCCGTGCCCTCAAAAAACCAAAGGATGCTAGTCCTTATCTTAATTTCCAAAGCTTACTAGACATCTACACACAGCCTTACCATTGAAGCTGATTTTGTGGGGATGCAAACAAGTACGAAGAACACTATTGTGAAGAAATTAAATGATTGCTGGCCCGTTTATTTCTGCAAGGATGGAACAGACAGTGAGAACACATGCACAAAAGAGGTAACGAGATAATTACTGTGATCTAGGCTACCAGGGCTCACTGTGGGGACTACCTGTCTGAGGAAGTTCTGAGCTCAACGGGTCAAAAAAACCACGGGCAGTTGGCAGTCAGGCAATGGCACGGGTTGTTGGCTACAAGCAGGTCTGCCGAACAAACGTTCCAGCTCACGTGAAGCAGAAAAGTAAATTCTGATTTTCATTCAGTGTTTTTTTTTGAGCCACAGGAATACCTCAGGTCCACGTTGCTCTACGGAATCCAAGTCCAAAAAAGGCACGACATCATTTTCTGGAAGTTACAAAGAAGACCCCTGTGGTCTGCTGGTAGGCGCTGCAGCGAGAGTACTGAAATGGGAGTCCTTTCTTTCGTTTGTTTATTTCTGGAAACGCATTTGGTCACCAGTGTTTTTCCCTGTCCCTTTCCCTGAATTTATCTAACACATCATAATCTCCCACTGGAAAAAAAGATTCCTTTGTGGAATGGGGCTACATCAATAATAACGGATAAAAAAATGCAAAAATAACAACTGGAACTTTGTATAGGTAGATGCATTATTCTTTCATTTGCAAAGCAAGGACTAATGTTGGATCAGGTTTTTAAGCTTCTTAAGTCTGTAAGTAGCTTTGTGGCTCGAAAAGAAGTTTAACCTGCGCTCAGTAATCCTGCTGCACCTCGCTACCTTAGAATCCAGAGATTTACAGAAGCCTCTTCAACTTTATTCTTTACTGTTCGGTTCTCGCTGCTAAATTTGGGAGGAAATTGAATTAGATTCCTACAGGCGGTATGGAAAATTGGGGAAAATAGCTTCTTATTCTCCCTCAGCTGAATATAATCTGTCTAGTGGGGAACAGCAAAAGCCAGGCACAGAGAGCATGTTTGCTTTGCTTTCTCAGTGGCCTACTTCCAAGCAGTTTGGAGAGCTTGAAATTAAAAAAGAAAACAAAGTCAAAAAGGGCAGTGTAATTCCCTTTCCCACAGGAGCAAGGACTTTCCAAGACAAACAGAAAGCATGCAGGGCATGCAACTGCTCACTGTTTGCAGGAAGCCAGCCCGATAATAAGAGTTCAACGCGCTGAATTTAAATATTACATATTAATAAGATTTATTGTGGTCACACACTAGTAAATATTTCTATATATTCTCATTATTGAAATGGGAAGTAGGTCCCTCTGGCTTCGGCGCTCCTTTCCCTCTGCCCCTTCCAGAGAGAGGGCCACTAGCAACCTTACCTTGCCAAACAGACTGTAAGCATTTGGGAAATGCAATCGTTTAGAGGATGACATCCTTCCAAACAAACAGAGGCAACTGAAAATGTTTCCAGGCTCGATCAGCAACACTCGGAACTCAAACACAGAAAGGAGGAGGCAGGAACCCATTAAACCTCTTACAAACACCTCAGTATCGAAGTGCTTGAAACCATTCTGATTTCTTGGCTGGATAAAAAAAACGTTACAGACCAACAGATCTGAAAATTTTCAAGGCTTACTTCCGTCTCTTAGGTCCAAAGTCTAAAAATAATCCAACGATGCTTATTACCTAGCAGAACAGAACAGCTAATTCTGAGTCCAAGTTATTCCAGTTCACCACATTAAAAAATACCCATCCTTAATATTAAGTGCTTAGATACACCTAGCCAAGTGGAATGGCCAAATGCTATTTCTGATTTTCATCGCACATTCTCTAAGTGTTAAAGCTGAAATAAATCTGTCTGAAAATATAGCTGCTGCTAGCTGCTGTAGAGAACCAACTTCCATCTCCTTCCCAAATACTCATTTTTGCTTTTTCTTCAGAGATATTAGTTTTCATGGAAATGTGTCAATAAAGAGAGTGGCTATAAAATCTGCTAGAGTTTGCCAGCAGCGTATTCTGCAAATAATTTCACCCTTGAACACAGTTTGCCAGATTCTTAGCTGATGTAAATCCATCTGGCTCCACTAGAATCAATGCAATTATGTTAGTTCACAGTCTGAAATGTGGCCTCATTTGTTTCCGGCTTTCATTCATATTATCCTAGGCTCGGGGCTGTATTTTTAGACAATGGCAGATAATCTTTTTATCATTTTAAGTGGCAGGCCTGAGATCTTGAAGAAGCACGGGATAGAAACAGGGCGTCAGTGGGGGATAAGGAACCCAGGTGCGATGTGCTTTGAGGGACTCGACTGCTGGGAAGGCAGGATCTGGTATTTCACACCACCCACACGCATCGGCGTTGCTGTAATCTTTAACCTCAGCAACAGGAAGCTTTTATGATCTACCTGAAGGACGCCGAAACTGGGGACCATGGCAGTCACGCGTCTCCCAGAGAGGACGCAAAATCTCTTGCTAAGGTGAAGATGAACAGCGATGAACGCATGTTGCAGAGGTCCTACACGGGTTAGGTGTTCTGAGCTGTTGTCATGTATCACACGTGTTTTCATTGGCTTGTTCTAAAAATCAAGAAGAACTAGGAGAGGGTGAAAACCAAAGCATCTCAGCTGCTTGTGCTGCTACACATTAGAGAGAGAAGGGCTACGGGGATGAGAACACAGCTCTCCCTCCACCAGCCGGAGTAACGCAATCTGTTTGGCACCACCTTGTCAGTGCCTGTCCGGCGGCACAAAAAGGTTACGGAGCATGCTGGTGAGATTTGGCTACTGCTCACGGCCATCAGGGTATTAAAGAAGCAGAGTTTATAAAAATTTTTTTGCTGCTCTCCAACGTCCTGCTTAGCCAGAATTAGTTTGCCACCCATCCACGGGGCAGTCAGTCGTTATCAGCAAGTCAACACACACCAACAGATACCCGAGACGCAGCTTTTCTGTTCCTCGCTGTAACACCACCGGGCAGCACCGAACCACCGGATTTCACAACCGCAGAACTCTGTACCACGACCTGCTAGATCGTTACGAACGTGACACACAAACCTCAGCTGAAAGGTGCGGCAGTACATCACTGCAAAGCTTCGTAGCTTACAAATTTAAAAACAAGAAGTTAAAAAGTCTTGAGGAGTCACTGCTTCTTCTCTTTTCTCCTGATACAAATCCGAACACTAGATTTGAAATTCCTGGCATTGCGGTAATGTGCATCACCATGTTTAAGTTTATTGCGAGACCAATTTTTCTAGGTTTAATTTAATTAATAGCAGTGTTACATCTGCTCAGCAGCAATCCCAAGAAAGCTGCTCTGAGATGCTAGCGGCTGCACCAAGCTTCCTCTCTTTATTTGTAAGTGGTGTTTCACCATATCAGCTGCCAGCTGGTACCCTGAATTCTTTTTCCCAGCACAACGCTGCAAAGGAACAATTTGTTGTGTGGGAGGTCTAAAATTGCAGTCATTAAATCACCATCCAAGTGAACACGCTTACAGTAACATGTAAAAATCTGACTTAACTGTCTGCAGCGGGAAAAATTTTATTCTCGCATGCGGCAATAGCCCAAGGGAGCTGCTACAAATCTGTGTCCACGATGAATGTTGGTCCGGCTGACGCACAAGTATCTTTAGTTTAAGCTCAGAGAAAGGCTCGGAGTGTAGCACCTATCACGTCACAGTAGGGAACAAAGTGTTTTCATGAGCCATTGTCGGGGGAGCCACATTTCTGCTATATGAGAAACAAGCAAGGTTAATTTCATACTGATTTCAATAACTTTTTGAGAACTATAATAGAGAAAAGCAGCACAAAAATATCCATGCTGCGCGCAGAATTCGACACCAGGGAAACCAGTTCTGTCAAGCGGTACATCTGCTGCTCTTTTCAAAAGATTTTAAAGCATTTCTGTTTAGGAGACCTCCCATGGATTCATTTAAAGGCTGGAACGTGCCCGCAGCAGGGCCGGTACGTGCGGGAGAGCGGGCTGTGGGCTGTGACGGGAGAGGAAACTCGCCCTGCGCTGCCCCGAGCCGTGCTCCCGGGAGGAGCAGTCGATGCAGGCCCGAACTGGGGTGCAGAGGCAGGCGGCCATCACGGCCCCTTCACATCGACCTTCCGTTGGGGCAGGATCCCCGCACGCAGGCACAGAAAGGTGCAGAACAGCCCATCCCACGTGTGGGTCCTGCTCTTGGTCAGCAGGTTTCACCCGAAAAAGAACCTCTCTGATAGCTTTAACGCAATGAACAGCTCAGTCCTGTTCCTGTGGCAGTCTGTAACAGGAAAGGCCTTGCTCCGGGTGCTGGAATCGGGGTTTTGTGAGGAGCCTTCTCCCCTGCTCACTCTCTGATAGGTGTCTGCTGTCATCAGCTCAGCTTTTAAGCCCTCTTGTTAAGTTTGTGTCGGTGAGAGGACTTCACGCACCAAGCAAAGCCCTGTGGAGGCTCCCACCTCCCTTCCAAACACACGCAGGGAAAGATTTGTTTCCAAGAAGAGAAGGAGTCATGACTCAGAGAAGAGCAAACTCAAAGCAGAATTGTTCACAGGGGCTGCCTGACCCCGTCAGAGCCCACAGGGGCTCCCACAAAACACGCGGCTGGGCAGGCCAGGGCGTGCAGGCCACCTTTTGCTCCAGGTGTGCCCCCAACACGCACAAACAGCAACAAAGGACACAAAACGAAAGCTGAGTTCCCATTCCAGTTAAGTTCTGTTGGTAAGTACAGTTACACACAACCTAACAGCCCCTGAAAAGCCCAGGCCTTCACTGCTTTAAAAAGACACGTACTTCAAGATCAGATTTCCTTTCTTTCATCTGTCTTGCTTCACAGGAGATGTGTGGGGAAAGGTAAAGAGCTGTTGACAGAAGCACACTTTCATTTTTGGTATCACCACGAGATGTCTAGGCACCGACTGGACATTGAGGAAAACCGCCGGGAGAAGCCCAGGAGTAGCAGAAATGTAATTCAGGCCATTCTTTTGAGAATCCTGAGAATCCAGGCCTGAAAACTTCGGGCATACGATTTAAGTCTTGTAGACATTTTGAAATGGTAAATACATAAAGTGTTTTTGGTGAATACACAGCCTAGCCAACACGAACACTTGATTCTGAGAGCAAGCTTAACACTTCTCTTTTCAGGCGTAGGCCTGGCTCCTCGTCGGCACGGAAGCCGCTGCCCAAGCAACATCGCTGCAAGCACTCTGAGGGCACCATTTTACCCAGGTAACCGCGTCCTGCTCTTCCCCGCAGCGTTTTGCTGTTCGTTCTCGCTGACGTTGCTGCTGCTAGGTGTTACCTGAGCGTAAGGACTCCGCTGCAGCGCTGCCGTCGTGCCCGGGGTGTCGGCGTGTGCCGGGGTCCCAGCCATTGCTCCCCGCCGGCACCTCCATCCGATGCTTCTCCCCTGCAAGGGCACGTTAACTGCTCCCGTTCTGAAAAATCATGTTGCTGAACTTGAGATTTAGGGATAATTATAAGGCACGAGGCAGCTATGTCCTTTTCTAGAGTGTGTTCGGAGGGATTCATGAATAAACTATCACCGAACTGTGCAGAGCAAACAAAGCTGGCAGAGTATTTCAAAAGCAGTTTTGTTCTGCGGTTTTCCTGCGTTTCATTAGAGCCGATTTTCAAATTGCTTAGGCTCCATCTAAAATAACTGGGAATTGGCTGCTTCTTATTACCAAAACAGATACTCCAAATCCACTTTAAAATACAGAAATCGTTTTTGTTTCTTTTTTTTTCCTTTTTCTCTTTTAGTTTTTCATCTCGATTGGAGGTCATAATTTGAAAGAGAAAAGTCAGAAAACCGAACAGAACATTTCTCATTGTTTATCATGCTAGCCTAAATTTTTTAACTTTTAAATTCCACACAATATAAGCTCCTTGTCACAGAATAATTCCCTCCAGAATTATTATGATAAGAATTATTTGCCAGTAGAGCCGTGCGAATAATTGATTTTTCAGTTCACTGACTGAACTGAAAAAAACTGGGGGGGGGAATCATTTGTGTCAAATGAAAAGTGTAGTTTTATTTTCAGGTTTTAAGTCCCTTTCTAGAAAATATTTTTGACAATTTTTTGAAAAAAAAATATTTCTAAAGGAAAAAGCATACCTTTTTTGAGTTTTCAAAAAAAAAATCAAAACTATTTACCAATGTGGGTTGAATTCTGAAGATACTTTTAGCCATCTCTGACAGAAGTTTCTTCTGTGAATGACTTGTACTTTAAAAATACTAATCCATTCTCCCGCTGAAGAAAACGAGATGAGAAGTGAGCAGTTTGTGCCTGTGCACAGTGTCTGAAGTATGCCAAAAGCAACTTAGCATCCTAGAGCTAACTTAGACACGGAAAAAGAGCTACTGAGTCACCTCATCTTTTGAACGGTTCAGGAAATAAAGTGCTAACTGAATCTGTAATTTGGGAAAACAATTCTGTTGTGGTTTTGTTTGGTGAGGGGAGGTCTAAGGACCCGCTGCTGGCCAGGGCTGAGCCAGCTGGTAGCAGAATGTTCCCTGATAACGCCTCTGCCATAACGGATTTAAGAAGGGGAAAAACAGAAAAAAAAAGGGAGAAGAGAAGATGTGAAGGAGCTGAGCTGGGGCAGAGGCGCAGAGGGGGAGGCGCAGGCCTCCAGGGCCTTGCAGGCCTCACCCTCTGGCCTCTCGCCAGGCAGTGACTGGGCCCAACTCAGCCCGGCCCGGCTGCAAGAGGTGGAGAGGAGATGGGATGGGACAGATGATGTGAAGAGATCCTGAAAGGCTTCTGCCAGCCCGTTGTGAAGAATGAACTTTTCTTGTGAGAGAAACAGCTGTAGACACCAAGGGCAGTGCAGAAGGAGGGGAGCAGGAATGCGGCTCCCGGCCAGAATTCCCCTGCAGCCCGTGGTGATGGCCGTGGTGGGGCCGGCTGTGCCCCCGCAGCCCGGGGAGCCCCCGGAGGAGCAGAGATCCCCCCGCAGCCCGGGGAGCCCCCGGAGGAGCAGAGATCCCCCCGCAGCCCGGGGAGGACCTGGAGAAGCAGAGATCCCCCCGCAGCCCGGGGAGGACCCCACGCCGGGGCAGGCGGGTGCCCCAAGGAGGCTGTGGCCCGTGGAGGCCCCGCTGGGGCAGCCGTTCTGGAGGGGCTGCACCCGTGGAAGAGATGACCCACGCCGGAGCAGTTTCACGAAGGACTGCGGCCGTGGGAGGGACCCCACGCTGGAGCAGGGGAGGAATGTGAGGAGTTCTTCCCCCGGAGATGAAGCAGCGGCGTAAAACAACGCGTGATGGACTGACCACAACCCCCATTCCCTCTTCCCCCTGTGCCGCTCGGGGGGAAGGTGGCAGAGATAATGTTAAGCTCGGGAAGTGGGAGGGGTGGGAGGAGGTTATCTTGTTCTCTGTCTCATTCTCCTGCTGGTTTTAGTAATAAATGAATAGTTTTCCCCAAGTCAAGTCTGTTTTTGCCCGTGACGGTAAGGATTTCTCCCTGTCCTTATCTCAAACCTCGAGTCGTTTTTCTTAAATTATCTCTCCCTGTTCTCTTGGAGGGTGGGGGAGTGAGAGAGAGACTGCGTAGTCTGGTCTGGATCGGGGCTGAACTACAACAAATTCTTCTTCCACTTACTGTACTTCAGTTGCTGACTTCATGTAGACAAAACTTGTTTTCTTTTTCAAAAATACCACGATTACTGTTTAATTCTAGACACTACTTATTGTTATCCTGAAGCCACTAAATTGGCTAGATTCTGCAAACATTTTGTTACGTTTTATTAAAGTCAGTGGAATTACACAAAGAAGGGAAAATTACAAATGCTCTTTAGTATTAGAAAGCTTGAGATCGATGACATCATGGGTCAAACTTACGGGCCGTTTCCCAAAGAACAATCTGAACGCAGTAAATTAACAGATGGTCTGTGGGTATGACTCCTGATGGATGATCGGGTCTTCTCAGAGGCAGGTGGCTCGGCTGGGCAAGGCTATTCGCTCATCGGACACAGCTGGAGAGGAGCTCCTAGATCGGAGACGGGGAAAGGGAGCGGAGACCCGGCTCCTGGCACTGGCCTCGGAGCAGCGAGCAGGAGACATGTACGGACCTGCACGTACGCCTGCCGGTCACCGTAGCACCAACCCTGGCTGGTTTCCTCCCAGTGCCAAAAACCAGGTCTGCCACTGGGTTTAACGCTCACCCTAGCCCCAGACTCACCCGACACGGGACAAGAGACTGCGTGTACGTCTCTCTCTGTGACAGGGTTTGATGATACTGCTTTGATTGTATTCCATAGGTTTAAGTGACAACGCACCGGCAGTTTCAAAGCGAAGTCTCAAGATTCTGACCTAACGTCAGAGTAGAATAAAACAGCGATTGCTTTTGGCCTTCAAGCACACTGCAGCATTTATTATTCATGTGTGTTTTTACCAAATCCTGGGTAGAACAATGACGGCTCCGACAGAGGCTGGAGCTGAGTCGCACTGTCCAGCGAGGGGTCGGGAAGGTGTTTTTGTTGTCGGTGAAAACAGACAGGCTGGGAGGTCGAATTTGATCCAGTGACTATAATATTCCATGTACCAGAAGAACTAAACAACTTCATTTATATTTCAAATGTTTCAAATCAATACTTCCCTTCATATTCTGCGACCCCCAACAGGAAACTCTTATAACTGAAAATTTGAGGAATAGATTGCAAGTTATGAATAATGTAAGACTCTCATAGGGAAAAGCAAATTGTGAAATACTGCTGACAAAAACAATCAGTATACGTTTATACCGAAGAACAAACCTCTGCCATTCCATCTCGCATAACATCGCTTTTAAAACCCCATGCAAACGTCAGTTTTCCCTGAAATGTCAAGCAGGCTTCCTCAGCCTCAGACTCCAACGGAGAATGTACAAGCTGTTTCTGTGCTCAAAGAATGTCTGAGCTACTCTGGCAGTAAAATGTATGCATATATATAAAATAAATATAATACACAGCTCTATGAGCAATACTAGAGAACTAATAGGTGCAGGTAAAGAACCTAGATTGGGGAAGAAAAAAGTCATTAATACAGGCATGTCTAGCAGCATCTATTTCTCAGGCAGGAGCTTATCAGGAGGAGAGGAGGTGGCCTCAAGTCACGGCAGGGGAGGTTTAGGTTGGATATTGGGAAAAATCTCTTTACTGGAAGAGTGGCCGAGCACTGGAACAGGCTGCCCAGGGCAGTGGTGGAGTCACCGTCCCTGGAGGGGTTCAAAGAACGTGCAGAGGTGGCACTGCAGGACATCATTTAGTGGGCATGGTGGTGTTGGGTTGATGGTTGGACTTGATGATCTTGGAGGTCTTCTCCAACCTTAAGATGGTGAACAACAGTTCCCTTGCGTTAAAGCATTCTTCAGGGCATGGACTTAGGGAGACCACTGCTCAAAATGGATCGGCTTTTGTCTGCGCACTGACAGACCTGCCGTCCATGGAAAAGAAGAGGAGGGATTTATCCTGAAGACCTGACGAGCAGAAGGGCCAAGGTGCCCTGAGAGGATCCTAACAAGAACTCTTGCATGACACAGAGCTTCATCCTTAATGAACTTGGGCAAAATTATCAGAAACCTCCTAAATTAAGCAAATAAAAAACCAAGAAGAAAAGAATAATGGCCACATCATTAGGAAATATTTTTGCAGGCAGCACCGCTGGGGATGAAGCAGTTAGCATTTATTTCCTGCTGACATGGTTTGGTGCTGTAATCTCTAGAACGCTCAGACACAGAGAGCTGCAGAGGAGAAGCTGAAGAGGAGTCCTGACGCCCTGTCCCTGCCGCTGCTGCTCCTCGTCTCTCCTCATCTCTTCTCATGGCCGCCCAGCACCTCCTCCTGCTGACCCACGCAAGGCAGGAGGGGAGCGTGACGCAGGACTTGAAGTCAGAGCTATTCTCTGCTTTCACGCTGGGCAGAAAACCTCAGGAGAGGAAAAGGGCAGGACTCTGGATTTTCTGCTCTGTACAGATTTATCATGATACACAGCCAATTGACTGAACCAGATGATTTAGTGGCCATATAATCATATCACAAAGGGAACGAGCTTCTGGCACCTCTCCAAGCTCCTTGTAACAGACGTTGAATGCCGCTTTCAGAATACAGTATTTTTATTCCTTTTTTTTTTTTTTCTATGCAAATCACTCCCGCGTTTCATGTCAGCTTCTCGGTTTTACCCCTTCATGATAATCTCTCGGTTTGCAGATGCTGACCTACCTCTGAAGATAAAGAACTTGATAAAATAAGGGAGAAAAAAGCCTTAAGTCTTTAACAGGCTTCTCTTGAGACGCAGGCACTGCAGCCTGCGAGCTCTGTGACAAAACAGCCTTCCCCTCTCAGTGCTGCTGGCACCTGCTCCCGCGGCCGCGAGGCAGGACCAGGACCAGGACCAGGACCAGGACCAGGACAAGGGCCCTGGGCTGCTGCCTGCGTCTCTCCGGGTGCAGTCTCACCTGCGCCTCATGGCACTTCTTGCCCTTTCCCGTTTGCCTAACACAGTCAGAGCAGCTGCATCTCAGACCTGGTTTCTTTTAAAATGTGCTAAGCTTGTGAGGAGATAAAAAAGCACGCCACTTCTGTGTTAGGGATTAGAGGGAAGCTCCTGCATCCAGGGCACCGAGAGCGGCGCTTCTGTTCTGTGAGCGGTGTTCCCGTTGCAGCAACACTTGCAGGGCGCTCCAACGGGCCTCTCTCCTGTCACCGCACACGCTCAGCCCATTTGAAATCGCAGAACCTTTTCTCTGGGAGCGAGCCCTTTTTTTGGTGGTCCTAATGCATGCAAGAGATTTTTCAAAAGTCCTGGCATAATAAAACGCACTCAAAATTTACAAAATCTTTTTTTTTTTTTTCTAAAAGGGAGCACTCAACCACCTTTAGGTGCTTCATTTTAAGTGCCAAATGCCTCCAAAACCGTAACGTGATGCTCTTTGCGTGGAGCCCGTCGACAAAGCAGCGGTGCCTCCGCTCCCCAGCCCACAGACAGGCCGAAGGTCAGCCACACACCCACTGCGCACTCGAGAGTCCAAGGTAAAGTGATGCCAACTGGTTTGGGGGTGTAAGGGCTGTTGACACTGTCTTTTAAGATGCATTCAGTAGAGGAGAAATTAACTGTTATTTTACTTTTCATCTAACTGTTTCTCCACTCCCCATTCACCATTCAGGAAAAAACAAATGGAAAAGAGGGATGACACCCCTTTTGTTTTTTTTTTTTCTTTTTTTCCAGCTCTGGCTTGTGGATTGGGTTAAACATTTCCAGTAGCAGAACATGAGCAGTTAATGACACTCAGGTTGTTTGGTCCTTAGCTCATTAATAAGTGGAACACACCGGTTTGGAACCACAGCTTCCCACCTGGTAATTTCTCCAGTGGCGCCGAGGGGAAGGAGCTGCCCTTGCTGGCAGGCTGGTGTTCCTATGGGACACAAGTGATTAAAAACGTAACTGGCTCCTCGCTGTTCTGCTGTCCTGCAGGAAGAATTATTTTGGTGGCATTCAAAGGAAGGGGCATGGTTCCACGAGCACAGGATCTGTAATGAGGCTTGTTAAATGACAAGCAATTTTCTGCATTGACAAAGAATAATAGGTTTACTTTTTCCTTGTAAATTGAGATGTTCCTGCTGAAGGCTTCCATTCCCTCTTCGAGCCACATGGGCAGCGTCTCGCCGTGCGATACAACTGAAGGAGCGACCATCGCCCCACGAGACGCAAAGGCGGTGGGAAACGAGCAGCTGGAGGTGCACGGGGTGTGGGAGGAGGAAGGGGGATTTCCCAAACTGCCAAAACAGACTCCTCCTTGTATTGCAGCTCTGTCTCCTGTCCCAGCTGCCACTGCTGCACCCTCATCCCGGCGGTGCAGAAGGCTGTGGGACCTGCTGCGCTCCAACTGGGGACAGGAATGGAAATTTTTTGAAAACTTTTTTTTTTTCTCAAGTAAATTCCTGGTTGTGCTTACATGGCAAGATCAGCGTCCCTCACTCTAAGTAATAAAGATGCGTTCCACAGTTCAGTAAATACACTGAGAAGATCTAGAGCCAATTAAAACGTGATGAGGCTATAAAAATACAGCCAAGGCAAGTGAGGTTAAAAAACCCCACACCTCTCCAATGGCACTCCCTCTCCCCCAAAACAACAGACAGGAAACATCCAGTGACCAGGACATTGGTTGCAGTGGGCGCTAGCAGCACGCATCAAATAAAACCTAAAGGCTCAGCTCCTGAGGGAAGGAATTTCATTTTCCCTCTCCCGCAGAAAAGGCTACCAGAGGTTCCTGGGCAAGATGTCCCATTCACCTGGCTTGGCCTGGCTTTCCTCAACAGGCCAGCACTACAGAAGCATTACCAAACCAGAGAAGTTAAATTTACTGCGGTTATGACGACTTCCCAAAGCCTAAAGATTCTTAATGCACAAGAGAGTTAAGCGGGAAAATGAGTGAAATCAGCTTTACCAAATACAAGTCAGAAACAATAAACGGTCCTGCAAGCATTCTGTCTCTGGTAACTTGCATTAAAATAGATATAAAGTGTTGTGGGAACCGAAGCGATGCTTCAGCTCAATAAAGCCAATGCAATTAGAGAGAAGGAATCCTGTTTTCCCCCTGCTTGCAATTTCAAATGAGAGCTTCCTAAAACTCGCGCCCATCGCTGGAATCCAATTGGGAAGCCTGCCTTATCGAATTCCCAGCTCTGGCGCCGTGCCTTCGAGGCGTTGTAAAGCGCTGCTCACCGCGCCGGCTCCGCCCGTGAATGCCCCAGGTACCTTCTCAGCGCGGACGCCCCATTTTGAAGGCGGCACGTGAAGCAAAATGGAGTCAGTGAAGGTGTGCAGCCTTCAGCAAGACAACAAAGGAAAACGCGGTAGCACAAAAATTGTCTCCCTGGAACGTGTTTTGGTTCTTTTTTTTTAAGTTTGGAAGGCTTCGCAGGACAGCACACCTACACAAAGCCGCAGGTTTCCGAAACCCCGTGGAGCAAGCATCTCACCCTGGAATTCAGCCTGGCTGAGGAAGCGCCAGGCTAACGAGCCCTCCTGCAGACTGGCCCGCCGCAGGTGCTTCCCGGGAAGCACACCTTACATCAGGCACCGCCATGCCAGACGGCACCCCTAAACAAGCACCAACCCCTCCCAGCGTGGCTCAGGAAAGCCACGGCAGCGCTAGCCATCTGACTTCGATGAAATCACAAAGTGCCATTCAGACAGCGGGAGCTGAATTAATTCCTCAGCCTCTTCAACACCGAGAGCCATGCCGTGGGAATTCAGTACGGGAAGAGATTAATCTGTCTGATAGCGATGATGCGCTCGATTGCTGACGGGGCCGGCATGCCAGCGCCGTGGAGGTGGCCCTGACCAGGAGATGACTGCCTGGGCAAGGAGAGCAGCCTGAAGGCATAGCTTTGGCTTTGGCAGGCAGTCCTTCACCCTGGTCCCGCTACCGACTTTCCAATGCATTACTTTGTCACTCGGGTATCCAGAGATGCTCGTTACGAAGGCACGTGATGCCCCAGATAATATATGTCTGTGGCAAAATAACCGATCCCTCTTTGCAGTGGTGATCCTTAACGCTCATGGGGCACGGCAGGTTATTAGATGGAAGGCACCCTTGGATGGTCTCCCGCGTAATACGTTACCAGACAGCAGTGTGCCGACTATCTATCACTTATGAAATAATGTCATCCCTGAAAAAGGGCCTGGCAGCAGGGGCAGGGGAGGAAGAGAGTTTAATTATATTTGTGGATGAAAAGACGTCCTGGGAAGAGTGGGCAGCCTGTTTATTTATTGGCTGTTCGAAAGCACTCAGCACAATCTAAGAAAAAGATCAAGCTCTGAGATACGGCCGTTCACATTGCTGCTACAGACCCTAGCCTTGAAGCCAAGTTCATGATGAAGAACGAAATTACCTCTTACCGTATGTGGCTTACTTCGGAAAATGAAAAGGGTAAGAGACGTATTAGTAATGTTGGCGCTAGTGGAGGCAGCTGGTTTTAGATATTTGGTATTTCAGGGATGTGAGTTCAGCACTGCTATTAGAAGTACAGCTTACTACACTCCTCTGCTAACTTCCCAACAGGGAGCAGATGGTTCCCCTATTACCACCCGTTTGCATTTAGCATATTGTAATGATTTATATACCGCATGTCACCGCGCAAAGTGAAAACAGTCGATGGCAACTAATTAGCTGAGTGCGAAGACGCAGATCTCAATGTATAGATCCTTATTGTAATCAAATTTTATCTTTTTGCTTGTTAATGAGCAGCGTGACAGCAATAGCGATGGCAGCTAGTCGTGACCCACACGTCCCTCTGCCATCAGGACAGCACTGCTGCCATTTGCTGTTGTACCAGCACTCCCATCACACCCCTGCTTCATGAGAGACGGGGCGGGGAGGACAGATTGCAACAATCCACTGTGCTTCTCCACCAGTCCTTCTTGAGTGTATTTCAAAGTATTTCATAAATCTTAATGTCTCAGATACTGGCTCTTATTACAGGCCAATACACGTGAGAGAGGGTGGGAGCAGGGATACTGCACGGCGGAGACGAAAGACACGCTACATTGCTCCCATAGAGACAGAAAGGGATTTAAGGGTGAAAATGAAAAGAATCGCAAGGTCTTCCAGGGAGTTTACAAGGAAGAAGCAGACAGCTACTGATGTTGGCACAAACATCAAAGTTAGAGTTCAGACTCAAGGGTTCAAAGGAAGAGCCTAACTTTAAACAACCGCCCTCCAGCACGGGGAGATGGGCCTGTGTACGTACCACAGGCACCGCACACCCACAGTACGTCCCCAGGCCTGAGCAGCCCCAACCCACAGCATGAACCCAGGGATTATCAGCCTCTTCCTGCAATCTTTTTGCTTGTTTTTAGGCTTACTGTAAAACAGTGGTCATCACTCTAGAAATGTCAAAATAATCACCAGTGAGGTACACTTCACTCATGTTGCTCCAGAGTATGGCAGCATTTCCAGCGTAGAAGTGGTACCAGTCATTCCTTTTTACTCATTGCCACCTGCGCAGAAGTCTGGATGAAGTGTGTGGAAGCAACCAGACACTGCTCATGGACAGACGGTAAGGCTCCAAGGACTTGGCGTGCTGCAGAAATTCAAGGTGGTCTCATACAGCAGTGGTATCCATCAAGGGATGGACTCAAGAGCGAAGGAGAGGAAAGGTTCTCACAGACCCTGCCTAATGAGACTTTTAGACCTTGACCTTTACTAATGCACTTCCCAGTTTTCTGACAGGTGGCTGTGTGACTGCATCACCGGACACAGCAGAACAGCCCTGCTTTACGTCAGCCTCATTATATGAAGATGGGAGAGGCTGAAAAGACTGAGAAGTGTGGGTTTTTTCTCATTTCTTTTACAGAGAAGCTGGGATAGCCTACTTACTTCCGTCCTCCCCTCGTCTCCATCACTTGTTTTCCCTCACTCCTCCTACATGAATGCATTTGAAACTCGCCGGTTTAATACAGATAACTTCACTGAAATGTATCCTGATTTACAGGATGGCATCTGAAACTAGTGAAAGGTCTGGTCTCGTTTCAATACTTCTCACATCGTGCAAGGAGTGATACCCAGCATTGACTTTGGCACTGTACTAGAGGGAAATAACAGGGAAGGCAGCAAAGCTAACTCTCTTAGTTTCAAATATTTCCCTAAACCACAGCGGAACGACGGCTCATTTATTACAACTAAGAAAAAGCTTAGCAGAGATAGAACCATCACCTGTGTCAAGAGAAAGCGTGTGGATATTCTGGGTTCAACTACTGCCTTCTGAGGCACTTCACTGTGAGGAGTACCCGGAAAAATGAGCCCCCAAGCACGCGCGATCGGGCACTGAGCCGGACAAAACGAACGGCATGCAATCCCACCACACCGGTGCCCGTGGAAGGGATCAGAATGTCAATTTAAAAAAAACAAAAGAAAAAAACCCAACCCTACAAGGTGGTAGTTCCTCTCACTTGTGAAATAGTTGGAAATGTCTAAACTTGTAAGATGATAATGTTGTACCGCTCCAGCCTTAACGTCAACCAGGTAGGAATCATTTGTCTATGTGATCCAGGATCCAAAATTTCAGTGTTTGCATAAAATTTAAAGCTTTTGAAATGAAAAGCTTAAAGGAAAGAAGGTTTCTGCAAGATATTGGAATCGCTGCATTTGTTCAGAAAGGCTCGTTGGATAGCTTTTCAGCATGCAAAGTAATATAGAAAGAAACATTCTCATTTCTTTCAGCAGGAGTTTCATCTCTGCTCCTTCAATGGTAAAATGAATTATACCACAGAAAGGCCTGGTGCCTCTCCTCCAACACCCGGATCCTGCTCGATACTGAGCTTCCTTGAAAGACAGCTGGGGAAGGCGGTATGGAAACACTTGACATCTTGCAAAAGGAGCCAAGAAAAGCTCATCAAATGCTAATGAGCAAAGGTGGCGAGTGAAACCCGGCGATTTACACCCACTGGTTGCGGGAGCGTAGAGCAGAATTAGCCCTAGTCAGCCGTCCAGACTGATGTCCCACAAAACTGAGACAGCTCTGCGCTGAGGGACAGGGCTTGGGTCACCGGGACGGAGGGTGGAGACCAGTGTGGTCTGAATATCGAGGGAGTAACACCCGCCCAGGACACCGTACTGAGTAAACCGCTGGAGACGGCTCACGTGTTAGTGAAGACGGTGGCCATTTAATTATTTCAGTTCCTGACAATCCTAGATCGGTTTAGAGAAAATGAAGGACTCTTTTCCTCAGTGACATATCACAATAGACAGATTTAAAAAGCTAATTGCACTTGGGAGTTAAATTGACATGCTCTTAAATACATACATTTCTTTTTCTTCCCTGTTCTCTAATGAGCTCATAATTTAATTGGAGAAACTGCTAGATTCCCTCCAAATATTAGTGAAAATCTCAAGGGAGAACAAGCTGCTTATGCAAGTGTTCTCGTAAAACAAAGAGTATTCAAGTATGGTAAATAAATACCAGGAACAAGAACGGTATTCAGCTGCCTCCTTAAAAGCTTGAAGCCCACATGTCTTCATACCAACGGCCTGGTTCTGAGCAGCACACTAACAAAGACATTTTCTGTGCAAAACAAAACCAAACCCACCCTTCCCAGGAGGATGGGCGCCCACCGTCCCCAGTACCACAGCAGGCAGGAGGGGCAGGCTGCCCAAAAAGACAAAAAAGCCCCGAACCCCTAAGCAGCAAGTGTGTCTTTCTTCAGCATAATTCACGCAGATTCTGAGATGGATTTAAATGTAGAAGAGAGAGTGTGAGAGCAAGAAACTGTTAAAACAGGATACTTTCCGCTTGCGTACTGCCAGTCAGAGGATTCTGTTGCTGCTGGAACTGCAACCGCAGCTGCTAATGGGTCAGAAAGCCCTGGGGCTTAAATACAGAGGCTTCAAGGAGAGAAGGGTATAAAAATAAATTCCAAAGGGCTTAATAACATTGTACAGTGGCTGGATATTCTGGTGGCAGAAGGGAACTGGTGGCTCTTCCATCAAAACCTAATCACCCAAAAGCAGAAAGATCCTTTGTTTCAGCCAGCTCGTCACTCTGTCACCCACCGGGGCCACGGTTTTTTACCAGCATCCCAAATTACAGTTAATTTGCAGTGTATAAATGCAGACATCACTGACAACGTAACAGCTAAATCAAAAATACTGTGGAATGAACACAGTCAAACCTTAGCGACTCAATCCAAAATCTGCAAGGAGCCTTTCGCTCAACTTCAAAGGAATTGTTCTCAGCATTTTAGTAAACTTCTACCAAAACAAAAAAAAAAGGTAGAAAAGGGAGCTGTACCCCACAGCTTCCTGCCGGGACCGTCCCTCACGCGGAATCGAGGATGGGCAGAGGCCAGAAACCTTCCCGAGTTACCACGCAGGACACCCGCCGACTCTCCACTGCCAGGCCAGACGGGGGGAAAAACGTCCGCTCCTTCCGAGCCTCCCATCCCAGAAGAGTTTATTTATGCGTTCGTCGACCTTTCCAGCCATTAGGACCATCTTGCTTCAGCAGTTAATTAACACAAGTGCCATAATTTAATACAGTTAATGCTACTTGATGCCCTTTAATGTACCTTCCATTAGTGATATTATTGTAGTATTACCCTGTAAATTAAAACGAGATCAAGACTAAGAGAGGCTCTCTTTAATTAAAGTACTGGCACACTGCATCGTCCATTATTCACTGGAAAAAACCACCCTGATTTTGCGAAGCAGACCGTCAGCAAGTCAGAATTAGTTCATGTGGATTATTAGGCTTCTTGAATAATGTGAGCACAATGGGGTTGCTGAAATTGCTAACAGCCATGTTGCCTTTTTTTCATCACCTTAATCAACACACAATGCAAGCGGTAAATTGGAGATGAATAAACAGGTGGTAATAGCAGAGGTAAGGGGTTCGCGGTGAGCACGCGGGCTTTCATCTCTAATGCAACATACGTCAGGCTGATTTCACACCAAACTGCAAAGCAATGGCAAAACAAACCCTACGCTACGTGGCCACATCTCTCCCCTGTAATTCCTTGGGAAGCGCGAACCACGCCAGCGCCTTGTATATCAAACATGGCAGCTTTAACACGGACGCTTTTCACTGTCACCGGCCCTTAAAATGCAGCGCCACACACATGACACTACGTGCTGCCTTTAGAAATATGCTGTGATGAGTGTTGATGACTTTAACTACATCTAACCTACAGGTTACTTTTTCCAGTAAAGGAATTAGCTTTATAACGTGTCTGCCGGCATCGCTCCTCCGCCACACGTCAAGCTCCTTGGTGACGTCCCTCTGTACCCCGGCCTCACGGAACAGTCTAGTCGAGCTTTACTGAAGGTACAGAAATAGCCAGGCCGCAAAGCCCAGAACAGGAAACATCGGAGGGAAAAAAAAAATTGTAAATTTCCAGTTAAGTTTTAATTAATTCTAGTTAATTTCCCAGTCCTCTGAGGACTCTCGCTCCCCTCCAGGGTATTCCCAGGCTCGGGGCACGCGACCATAACGCTGATGTTGAGACCGACAAACCCACCGTAAGGCCGGTGACAGTGGGCCTGCTGCGAATTCCCTTTTGTACGACCTACCGACCAGCCTGCTGCAGCCCCGCAGCTCGTGGCAGTAAGCAAGCCCATAAAGTCTTTCACAAGGAGGGCTCGCCGCATCTCGACGGAAAGGCCACCGCGTCCCCGGAGAGCTGTTCTTCTCATTAGCAAAGAGTGATAAGAATTCACACGAATCTAATCTAGCGAGATGCTATTACACATCAGATATTTCTTTTAAAGCACGTGTCCAATTACTGCAGCATTTCCACAACAAGCAGCAGCATCAGATAAGTTCTCCGTACAGACACGCTTCATTTTCACAGATAATTTTTCACAAGATCACCGTGCCCCAGAGGTGCTGGGAGATTTCTGGTTCCGATTTGCATGCAGTGCGCTCTTGTCTAATCCTTCCCGTGCTCTCTTTGATAAAGCACCGGTAGCCTAACTGAAGTCACACTAAGCTCCAAATGGGTTTTCAGACGGGGAGCAGCTCTTCCTTACAGCGTAAGGACCTTCAAATCCCGAGCTTTGATAACTTTGATCCCTCTGCAGAGCTAACTGACGTGGGGCCCGATGGAGAAAGGATACGCGTTAAATAGAACATATGTGCGACTTTTAACATCCTGAGGCTAACGTTACTGAACTAAGCCAAACAGCACCTTTCTGTATGTATGTCTACGTACTTCTGTGACTGTACATCTGATCTAAATCTATGGTCCTATTTTGGTGTCATACAAAAACATATCAGCACTGCAAAAGCGCTTCTGCATTCAAATCTGTATGTGGCATCAGAGGAATATTTTTCAACAGATCACACCACAGTAATTTGATTGTATTTTGATTTGACCTGTCGATTTTTGCAATATGGAAATGCTTATGAACATGAAAGGCTTGTACAAAAAAGGTAGAGAATGGCAAACTCACTACAAGACTAATAAAACTACAGTCACCAGTGCTTTATGTAATCAGTCTCTATTTTTTTTTCACTCAGTCCTGTGTCTGCAAAAAATGCCCTGGCCTTCCAAGATACATTAGCTTTCCTGTTCACTTAGCTTCTCTTAAAAATAAAAAAAACCAACCTTTTTAAAAAGGAAGATTTGAACTCTCTACAGAAGAAACAGAGAAGGAGAAGGTACATCAGAGAGGTGAGTGTATTGCCAACAGAGAAGGTCCCATTGATTTCCTCTGAACAAATTGGCATCCAAGACAGATGTAAGGGGTATCACCTTCCTGCCTGAGGTCATCGATTAATTGCTAGTTTAGGTTGGATAGGAAATTTCCCAACAGGAATATCATTGCACAGTTATTATTTTTGGGACTACGGCACCTGCTACCAGCCACTGCTTGCCCAGAGGGACTATTTGTCTTGAACCCAGCTGCGTAATCATCTTTGTTATATTCAAATCACCCTCCCCAAAACACTGTTATTTTTTTCCATTTTACTTCAGCCTCACTGCATTTCAGGGCTAATTAAAGTGCAAGAAATGAACTTTAATCTCTGCCGCCTTCCCTGTTCGCAGGCGGTTCGTGGCCGGACCTAGTGGGAAGGGCCAGCGTGAAGGCCGCTGTGTCAATCACAGCTTATATTAAAGGCCTGGAAAAGCCCAGTGATAAAACAGAATCGCTCTTCTCAGTTAACTGCCACCGGCTGAGGCTGCAACTGCAAAGAAAATGTCCTAACGCCAGGCTGAGCCAACATAAGGAACCCTTAGTATTATCCTGTCCGTGAGACCTGGGGCTAAGATCCCAGGCTAGTGACAGCGAACCGAGTCAGAAACTGCTAGTCTGACCACAAACGGGCATCAACTGGGCTCGATTTCCAATGAGCGTGTCTGGGCTGAAAACGTCCTCATGTCTGCGGACAGAAATGATGTTCAATAACCTCTAAACCCAAACGTACATGCCGGTTTCTAAAGGTATATATTCTCTTACCTTCCGTATACCCTTATGTCCGAAATTGCATAAAAGTAGCGTGCCAGGTGTTGCTCATCTACATAGATTTCTCCAGTTCCTGGCCTGAGCAGTCTTATCCTCAGATCTGTGACAGTAAAGAAATCTCTTAACTTCTTGGTTGTGTCAAGCTGGCCATAAAGAGAGGCCATGTTATGAAGCCGAGGTCCAGCAAAAAAAGCAAATCTATCTTTGATTTCAAAGTGGATTATTTTACTATTTGTCATGTACCCAGTAGAGTATTCCTCTGTACAAATGATTTCTAGGACTGTGTGCTGCGACAAATCCCTCACCGATTTTGGATCCATATGGAAAGCATCTAGGCAGTCCGTGGCATAGTACTGGTAGGGCTGCCATGTTCGTCCATAGTCGAGCGATTTCTCCAGGATCATTTGGTCTGGACGGCCAGATTCAAACGTGATAACTATGTTATCTGTCAGCTCAATGGTTTTGTTCCAGGAGAGCGTAATATTAACATGAAGAGGCTTTGGATAATCCTTCCAAGTCGTGGACTGCCAAAACGTGGAGGGATGTCTTCCTTCAAGATCGAACATCAGCTCTGGAGGATGAGCCAGTTCCTGGGTACTCGCATCACATTCATTATTGCACATGTAGGGATTGCCCTGGAAAAGAGAAAAGCAGCGTTACAAGATGTACAGGGGACTGCGACACATAAGGATGTTTCTTGTCTGACGCATAAGAACTGCTGCGTTTTCTCCCAGAGTGAAACCAAGGGGGGAAAAACAAATGCTTACAAGGAATACCTTCATCCTAATGGGATTTATCCTGGCTGTTTCACCTGCTGATGTAAAGGTACAAACACACACAGCATCCTTGCTTCTCTAACATGAACATTTCTTCTTAGCACATTTTAGAGAAAGAAAAGACTTTATTTACCCTGAACTACCTGGACAGTGATCGAGTCACAAAAGACCAAGAACAGCAAGTCTCTAAGAGCTGACTCAGTAACTGACTCTTCCTAGAAAGATGCAGCAGCCAAACAGAACTCATTTATAAAACAAAGTACATTCCTCAAGAGCTGCGTCCACAAAAGAAGTAATTTTTAGGGCAAGTGTTGAGAAGTCAGCAGTGCAGCCCGTACGTACTCTGAATGAACCAATATCCAGTACGCTTCCCAGTTTCCCTTCCCCTGGGCTTGACTGTGCTCCCAGCCCAGTGCCGGCTTGCCTTAACACTTTGGCACTTGCCACCAAAAGCCATTAGAAAAACAGTGCTCTGCCACCTCTGGGGCCTGATTCAGACATCTGCCACCCCACTGCGGGGTAGCAAAGTACTTCAGGAAAAAAGTCTCACAGGGCACCGGCTCCAGTTTATCAGCACAAGCTAATCCAGCACTTGGTTCGGCGGGAGATGGCCGCAGCTGGAGCGCCGCCGAGGTGCTGGGCTCTGACCTGGGGGCCCAGTTAAAAACGGCAACAAAAACCGCTTGCCAGTAGCGCACGGCTTTTACTGCTGCTCGTCCTCCGCAGCAAGGTGGAAGTGAATTATCCTCTTGCTGGCCTTTTGATGCATTAACTTGCACACTACAATCTTCCGTGTCCTGCCAAGAGAGCAGACCCCTGGGCCACCCCGCATCACGTCTGTCTAATTTTGGCTTTCAACAGCACGGTAGTGTTTTGCCGCTTGTTCGTTCTGTGCTTGCTCCCGAGAGCAACCGCGGCTCTGTATCCTTCCCTCCGCCGCACACACGGCGTGCGGAAGAGGCCGTGCCTCTTCTCACCGATGGTCAGCGCTGCCGGGGAAAGAGATGCACGCGCCTGTGCCTGGCAGTGCTTGACAGGGGCAGAAGTGTAGCTGCTACCGTCATTAATCAGAGTTCCCCTCACCTGCCCTGCAAAGAGAACAAGCCCTGGTATGATAATCAACCTTTTCTTCTCATTGCAGTTATGCGCCTGTCCACCTCACGGCCTCGGGGCAGTGGAGCGATTCAATGCCATCCAGCGTGGGAAATGGGTCTCAACCATCAGTTTCCACCCTGGCCGCCGCTCTCCTCCTTGACGTGCTCCCACGAGGCACCAGGAAAAGGATTTCTGCACTCGCTCTGACCTCCCCACCGCCGACCTCCCTTACCCGGGCAGGGAAATACTATTTGCTCTCTCTCTCTTTCCCAGCTAAAGCTGACAACGATTCACTGGGACTCAAAGTTAGGGAAAAAACCTACAAGATAATCAAAAGGGTTATTTGAAAAGCAGCACACTGCTCGTTACACCGCCAGCTTCAGAGCGCGCAGCTGTGACTGGAAATACTCTGTAAAACACGTCTGTAACAAGTCCCCGTTACAGCTCTGGTTTCAAGCTCACGGTTGCTATTTCTACGCCTTCCTTTTGAATAAAACAGTGAAAATCAAAAATAAGTTTGAAGCAGGATAGAGAAAACACCAAATTTTTAATTATTCAAGCTCCAGTTAATAGATCAGACACAAATGCCAGGACTTGCTAACTTACTTAGGCCTTTTCCTTAGGATTGTGAAATCCGTTAGGTTCCAGACCCTTTGGCCATATGTGAGTATCAATTTCACAGCAAATGCTCAGAGGTGCGTAAATCACACCTTTCTGAGGTTTACTGGAAAAATCTTGTCGCTTCTGTACCTGTCACCTCGGAGCTGCCTGTGTACCCGTAACGTGCACGCGCCTGTCACCGCTTCGGTAAAAGCAGCTTCACTCTTGGGAGGTCACGGGCATCAAAACACAGCAAATAAATGCTGCTGGGTAGCCAGGCAGGGGCAGGAAGCACAGCTGAGGGATGGCTTTGGGTTCCTGCTCCACCAGTAACCACTGAGTCCGCCGTGATTCTTCCCGTCAAAACCCAAAGCCGCTCTGATCCGTTAGTCCCTGGCTGCTGGAGCAGGCAATGTTTTATGGCTTCCAGCGGGTAATCCAGATCCTGTGGGCTGCGCTGGTTCTCTCTCTGTGTAAGAGCTGATTTCTTTTGCTCCCTTTTTCTTTCACCTTTTCTGTTTTAGCAAAAGCTGAGGTGCCAATATCATCAGCGAACGCTGGGAGACGGGGCTCTAACAAAACACGAGCTAGCGTGAACACAGCGAGATCGTGAGACTCAGTAGCAATAAGGGCACTGAAAAGAACGGTGTGGAGAAAACATGAGCCCCAGCTTGCTGCTGAATGGCAGGCTATGCCTCTGTGGGCACAAGGCTTTTTGGGAAAGCTGAAGCTATTCTCTTTTAAGAGGCGAACAATATGATGACACCAAAATAATCTGTGTGGAGTTCAGTATTCTAGAGAGGAAATTAGGAGAAAAAAAATCTAGGCCAATATAAGCTGATAAAATAAATGTTCTGAATTCTAACGTAGAGAAGAGGAGAGAAATGATGGGTTTAGGTAAGTTCTCCTCTGCCTACTGACATGGCAGTCACTGAGGTAATCTTGAAATATTTAACGTGATTACTGCTTCAGAGCCTCGGAGTCAGACTCCTGTTTTCTCTACACCAGCAACTTGGCTTTAAACTGCTTCTGCTTCCCCTTAAATGTAATTTCCACGTTAAGTCACACTTACATTACCAAAACAACATAGAGGGGCCTTACCCTACATGAATGGCCCTTAGTTAGTATGAAAACAATTAACTTAACTGGGATTAGTTAGGTATTTTAATATCCTGATCTCTGTGAGAATCCTCTTTAAGACCTCTATCTCAGGAAAATGAATATGACAAAGAGAAACTTTCCCCAAGCTGTGAAAACTAAGCCCATTCCATGCTGGGAACATCTAAGGGACCGGCGCATCAGCAGCTGTACGTAACGTTGTGCCCAGCTGGCAGCCGTAAATAGATCTGCGCTGAGGCCTTCCAGGCAGCAGCTCTCGGGCTGGACAAGGCGGAAAATATTTATAACTTCTCAAAATGATATTTAAGCCATTAGGAGATTTCTAAATAATTAAACACTAACAAATACTTCTAAACACTTTACTGCCAATTAGGGTAAAAGGTAGCTGAGGCCTTCCCAACACCGTCACCATCTAGAATAAACCCACTCTTTTCCTGCACAGCCACTGGAGACTGATATTAAACAGCTCCTTGCAGGCAGGAAAATTAAGCTGCTATTTATTTCATTTCAGGCCAAAATATCACCAAAGTGATGGACACAGTCTCAGAGCTTTGGCTTCGGGAAGAGGTGCCCGTGTTGCTGGCACGGTGAGGGCCCGTGGCCGTGTCACGCATTCGATCACGCGCAGCCCTGCCTGGACACAGCCGAGCCACTGGAGAAGCTGGGAGCCAGGGCTGACCGGTCCCAGCAGGGTTTCCCCTCAGTCAGCTGGGTTTAGTTTGTTTTAACCACGCAGCGATGTCTGTCTGCACCAGCGCTGCCGCTCAGGCCAGGCCCGCGGCCTCTCATCAGGACGGCTCCTCTGCGGCACCCACGCAGGCTTAGGGCTTGATCGAAGACGCCGCCTCTTCCCATCTGCTTCCTGTCCACGCTAACACCGCACGGGCTGTTCTGCTCAGGAACAAAGGCAGAGGGGCTTAACCTTGCCGCAGCACGAATACTGGGAGCCGTATCACAGATTACACGCTGTAACAGACACCTGGCTAAAGCCCTGCGGAGGATTAGAACTTGCATTTCCACACCGGTGAAGGCCGCCGAGTCCAAGCAGGGCACGACTGTAAGGAGGAGAACAAATTTTCAAGAGGCGAGTCACAGCAACCGATTCCTGTACGGCTGCCCCAGGGCAGCTGGCTCAGGCACAGGACACGAAATGAACACAGCCTGACACAGGGCTGCAGCGAGGGGCTGCACGTACCGCGTTCAAGCCACGCTTTTGCAAATAACAGAGAATTCCTGTTTTCCTTCCCGAAAGATCGTTACAAGTAGCCCTCTTGGTACCATACATTGGAGATGACTAATTAGACAGTAATAGCTAAAAGCAGCAATTGCCCTAACGCATGCGGTTTTTAACCCGGAATTACTCGTTTACCACGACGGAGCCGGGTTATGACACCATTAAGGGGGAGACACTGTTGTCCCACTAAGGGCATGCAGTCGCAGCGGCGGAGGCGCAGAATCCGTCACAGAGTAATTGATGTTCCCCAACTCACGGCAGCCATTAGCTGCTTGGAAAGCATCTCGGTCAATGTCGGCAGAATTATTGTTGTGATGAAGACAGGGACGGCTACAGACAAGAACATTTTACCGTCAAAAAAGCCTTTCATCACTGCAGTGACAGTATTTTAGGGTAAAGTGATTTAAGCTAAGAAAGAAAAAGTGCTAGAGCCTCCGCGGAAGACACGATGCTCTTTTCACAGAGCTCCAAGCGAGAGGCATCTGGCTGGCCAGACAAGCACTTTGAACTCTGAGCTGCAGGCTGAGCAACCCACATGCTCCAAAACCAGCAAAAAGAAAATAAAAGCATGTTTAAATCAATAACTTCTGGGGAGACTTAAAAAGATTAAACCAAGGAGGATCTGGCTGGCCAAAAATAAATAATAATGCTTAACAACTTCATGCACTTTTAAGCTTGAAAGTACATTGCAGATTATGCAACAAACTCTGTGCAAGTAGACCCTTAAAATTCAGATTTTGAAAAGATATTTAAGCCTCTATAGACCTGGCACTTCACCTTGTGGAACACAGAGCTAGCTAATTAATCTTCACCCCCATGAGGTATGGGATCCTGTCCCAAATTTACAGACAGATGCAGAGTTAGAGAGAAACGCTTTTGCATGGCGAGCTCTATTGTACTGCTTCTTCCAAAGCCACCGGGTAGATCACACAAAGGCACTCTTGCACTCAGAGTAGCTCTCGGATTCTTAGATTGTGCCTCTCCCCAATACTGTGAACCGAAAATGTACCACAGGAAACCTTTTAATATTTGTAGCACCAAATGTATGGGTGCACTTGGCAAAGGCACTCAACTCCTAGCAGAACATTCCCTCTTTTTAATTACTTTAGTCACTTTTTGGAAATGCTTTTCAATTTATGAGGCAAATGGAGCTTTGTTTCCCCTGAAATATCTCTGCCCGCTTTTTTGGGGGGAAAAGTCTACTTATTCCTAGTTGGTACTGTTATGCTCCCGAGGCCATCTTTCACTCGGCAGCCTTGCTGATGTTATTTCGACCACTTGATCATTCTGGCACTAAGCACCAGAGCTACTGGCACTGACCCAAGCGTGGTTTTGTTATTTCTGAAGCTCAATATTGGTCTTTTCCTCTTCTATCAGCAGGTATCTGGCAGTATAACCATGCCCCCATGTATAGCTTTTGCAGTGTCAGGAGGTGCATAACGCTGAGCTCTGGCTGAACAACGCGGCAAATGTTGCAAGAAAACCTGGGTTTCTTTATACACCGGACACATTTCATAAAATCATAGAATCATAGAACAGTTAGGGTTGGAAGGCATCACCCCTGGGCAAGGGAAAGCCAGTGCAAAGGTAAGTTGGTCCATCGTGGACAGACTTTTCCAGTGCATCCACCGGAAAACCTTTGCGCCTAGCGATTATGCTGCTGTCTGAGAGGGCTGATGTATCTGGAAAGCAAGTACTTTTCTCTCTGGTCTAAGCTTTCCACAGGATCAGGTCTCTGATCTGATGTACCCCTTGGCCGGGTGAGCGCTGGCACGGAAGCAAAGCGGTGCAGACACTCACTGGCTTAAGGACAACAGGAAAATGCTCCCTAAATTGTGAACAAAGAGCCAAATTATGCCTGTGCTGTCGTACTCATGCTTATCTGTTAGCAGGTCATTTACACATACCAACAGCTATCTGCACGTGCAAGTGTTGTTTCTGCTGTAAAAGACCATTCTGGGGCCGTGAATGTGTGCTGGGCTGGGGCACAGCCAGTCCTGTCCCAACAACCCCAAGGCATCACTAGGATTTTATTCTTACAAAGGGAAGCAGGATTGAGGACAACAGCTTCAGATTATTTCCTTTCCTACAGATGTAAACACAGCACCAGCAAACACTACCGGGGTCTGCACTGAGGGTCTTTCTGTGGCAATCTCTACAGTCTAAAATCAGGTGTGAAGAAATCCCTTTTTTTCTACAGGCAGTACTTTTTTTTTTTTTCTCTGTATGTAGGCATATGTGTGAGCAGGCTTCAGATTTTACACGCAGCTCCCACAGACAGGTATTCTGCATAATCCGTGGGACACCGAGTATGAGGTATGGCAAGGCGACGAGCAGAAGGACACCAAATCCTCCGCGGTACTCATTAACGCTGCCCGAGACAAACCCCTGCCAGCTCTCATCGTTTTCCTGGGGTGACTCCCGCTTCCTCTGCGGGAGACTTTATAGACTGCTAAAGAGGATTCCCAACTAGTAGCAATAGTTAAATGACTTTTGTCAAACGGGATACAAAACACAGGAAAAAAAAAAGTATCTTGTGTTGTGCTTTATTTCTTCCAAAAGAAAGTCATCTTCTTGGGAGAGCCGGCCTAATCAAACAGCTGCGCAGGCTGCCCCAAGTGACGTTTGCAGTCATGAGAGCGTCACCAGAAGCAGCAGCTGATGTTCTACTCATCACGAGACAAACACCGAGGGCAATCTGGTAAACAGTCACTCCCCCAAATCCGAACAATCTTTACCTTGGTGTGGTTGAAAGCAGACAGGTCTGCTAAGCAGGGTGGGTTGTCCTCCCCCGGGACGACCATCCCTTACCTCTCATGCTACCACACCACCAGCAACAAGGGCAGCGACGCTGCGCCCCTTGCAGAGAACTCCATCAAGCCCTGTCGAGGTAACGCTGCGCGTTACGTCATGCTCTGGTGTGACTTTTTGGCTGCACACCTCCAAATGACTTGGGAGCGGGGACGTTCGGCAGCCAGGGAGATCAGAGAGGGGAGGTAATTAGTGCCGAGCCAGGAACAGACCCTGCTCCTTTGGCCCCCGGGCTTTCTTCTCAAAGAGAGATTTTTTTTTTTTGCCTTTGTATTAATTCCATGGCTAATTCCGTAGAGAAAAGAAACTGCAGAGCCAGACAACAAATAAAAGGGACTAAAGAGACGAAAGAAATTCTTTTCTTGTTGGGGATATCTGAGCTGTGCTTCTGGGACCGTCTGCATCTGCAGGCACTGCACATCCCGCTCCAGAGCGTTATTGATTCTGTGCCCGTGGATTTCATGCAAAATTGTATTTCTACAATAACTGTAATTTTATTTCTGATTCTTAATGTCAGTATTGTTTTTGACAATTTCTGACCTGCTCCTGTATTACCAATGTGCCTACTGCCACTTTTAATAAGCTTTAGAGCTGGTGGATTAACACTGAATGTCAAACACAGCAATTAGAATTGCTGATGTTATGCAGAAACACTGCTTTTAATATATATATTAAAAAATCTGTCTTGCTATTACCACAGAATCTGCACTCATTTCTGCTATATTTGATCATTTTTTGTTACAAAATTCCCAGGCTGAGGACCCTGGCATGTATGTGAACCACTTAAAAGAAGAATGAAAAGCAACATAAACAGAAATGACAATTTTAAGTGAAATCCAATTTCACCTCATTTCTCTTAAAAGGTAGGCTACATTGTTTTCCTTTCATTTGCGTTTGTCAGGATGATAAAATAAATATTTTTAATGAATCACAGAGAACACCTAGATAATGTGGAATTGTTACAGAAACACATTTAAATGTAGGTTTTTGTTACACAGTGCAGGGATGTCTGATTAGTATTCCCATGAACTGTGTGGTGTCTCTGCACATTCAGATTATGGCACACAGTGCTCTGAAAGAGAATGGAGACGCTCATCAAATCCACATTAGGACACCGCGCCGAGGTAAGTAATTCCATCAAAGAAACATACAGTGTCTTTTGAGGAAGGGTTACAAACTTGGTGATAAACTGGTAATCAGTTCAGTGCTGGAGATTGTCATGTGTTCTCCTCTATGACATACATCCATTATAAAAAATAACTGCACGGCTCTGAAAAATATACCATTATTTCCTACAATAATTTGTACGACAGCTGCTATCTGCAGACTGACAGTTCCAGTACGGTACGTGGTTGTGCGGACTCCTACCAACCTGTCATTTTCAAAACTTACTTCAGCACAGCGTGTTGGAACTGGGAGAATCCCGGTGGGTGGCAGAGCACGGGGACGCAGCCGCTCCTCCGTCCCGGGCAGGGGCTCAACACCTGCGCGATCCCTGCTGCTGCCTCCGGCGGGAGGCTCACAGCAACGGCAACTGGGGACAAAACCGGTCCCGGAAAATATTTCAGTTCCTTTCCTGTGCTGTTAACCCTCCGCCCAGATTAAGCCTGGGTGCACGTGCCAGGCGGAGACAACCATAACTCCTGAGCAGCGTAGAACGGACGTACCCTGAAAGAGTCTACATTGGTAAGCACTGGGTGGGGAAGTTTCTCACAAGGACGGACCGAATGTAATTTTTCTATAGTGGAAAAAATAGACTTTCTACCATTGCCTGCTGGGATGCCTGAAGGTAAAATTTAAGGACAGGGATTCCTTTTATCCTAATACACTTCAATCTATTTCAGAGTAAGTTGATAAGAGAAGCTCTAAGTGTTCTCCCTTCCACTGCACCTCCCTGGGAAGGAACAAATTACAGCGTATTATGTTCCCTATCAGTTCTGCCCATCACAGGCTTACAGACGACGTGATAAACACCTCGGATAAAGTAATGCAATTAACTGCTGCTATTTCAAATCTGAAAAATTACATTTCCTCATCCCGGCCTGTCTAGCTGCTCAACCACTTTTGAGGAAAAAACGCCATTTGATGGCTTGTCGCTTGACTGCAGGACTGCTTTCCAAGCGGCTCAGCTTCACGCAGCGGTGTAGGAAAGGTCAAAACCTTGGAGCAGCCGCCAGTACCCGGCTGCGCGGGGGTCCACGGAGGTGAGGGATGCCCGGTGCCAGCTCCAGCCGCCTCGGCGAGGGGCACGGCAGCGACATCCCAAACACCTGGACGTGCGTCTGGCGCCAGGCGCCCTTGCGACGGGGTGAGGCAGCGCCCGAAGCCAGGAAGGCGCGAAGCTGCTGCGCTGCCACAACGGATCGGCCTCCCCGGGTTCCGACAGCCCCTCCGCGATTTAAACAGCCTGGTGCCACTCGGCATTTGTCTCTAAAGAGCGTTTGGGGTCCTGGTCTGCACCAGAGGAGCTGCATGGATCGCACTTCTTAGAATGGAAAACAGCTGTCTAGAAAACGAGTATAAAGAAAAGCCCTCAGAGAAGGGGAGGTTCCTGCCTCTGACACAGAATTTAGGTCTGCACTCCGCTACAGACCAAATCCATACGCCTTTCTCTAAAGATATGCAGCATTTATGCTTTTTTTTTTAATGGGAAAACACTTTGCATAGACCATCTGAGTGTTTTCAGGCCATAATGAAGTGTTTTGAGGATAAGAAGTGGCAGAGCTCCGCTTACAACCACGTCTTTAACCAGCACACCAAATCGCCCTGCTCAACACGGCCATCTGTGATACGTTAATGCAAAAATAAGAAAGAAAAGAAAAAGTCATTTCGAAAGGCTTCTGCCCTCAGATGTCTTCATTTTAATTTATCCTCAGTTTTGCCTGGATGTTTACTGAGAGTGCTGCAGTGAAATCAATGGAAAATAAATCTAAATTTTAGCTGATAACTGAAGTCAACAGAGGGCTCTAGATAATTTCAAATGGATTTGAGATTATTTTTGTGAATTTTGTTATATAGTGTTTGAATACATTATTCAAATAACTAATACTTTATGTGGGTGCTTGTCAATTCAAAAAGTTGGCCAACAATTAAAATGTACAGAAAAAGGCAGCAAGCCTGTTAAGTTATCTTCGATTTTAACAACTCCGTGACATAGTAAGGTTATTTTAAATGATTTATTAGTGTAACTTATTCAATAAGCAAGCTGAGGGGTACTTGTCTTTGTCACAGAAGCTGTTTAAAAAAAACCAAACAGCCTACTGTTTATCTCCTCCTTGCACACATTTGTGACTCTATCACCATCTATATCTCTATACGTAGCTGTATATATTTGGGAACACAGTACTGACTAGCTTTAGATTATAAAATCAATTCCTCCATCTGACATTATGCCCAGTGAAGTTCCTTTCTACAGCTCCAGTATTTCTTAGTCTGCTCTCCCAGACTTGATTTTGTACATGTTATTTTGCAGATGTCAGAGTTGGAAACTCAGAGTTACAATAATAAATATTTAAGTTTGCAAACAGCTTTAACTCTGATTTAGCATTTCCTTGTAGGGTCCGGTGCTCCCCAAACCGGGGGAAAACTGCCTGTACATGTCTGGATGACCGAAAACCTGGCTGATGCTGAAATTTTGGCTATGATGCTCAAACACAGGAATGTCTGATTTTTTTTTTATTTTTTTTTTTTGTATATGCAAGCACAAAAGAAGAAAACCATTTTAAACTGTCAGTATGCTGAATATATGAAGAGGTATTTAAATATTTATAATGTTAGAAAATCACCTTGTGCCACAGAAAATATTTTATTAGAACTTTATGGTTTTATTTAAATTCTATGAAGTTCCTTTCAATGAAGCAAATCCTATCCTGAGATTCAATTAATTTAACTCCTAGTCAAGAATTCTCTGAAACCAACAGCTGCTCTTCCTGAATAAAACCTGAACAGCAATTGAATAAAAGCTCCAGGAGGTATCCCAGTACTTGTGAGGCCCCGGATCATCCTGTCACTCCGCAGCACCTTTCAGCTCCGCGGAGATCGCGCTTCTCTGGAGCTGACCTGCTTCGCCGTCAGCTGCTCTCCCCCGACGGCACGGGAGGACAGTGACCTGCACTCGTTTTTGAGTGAGAAAAACCCAAAGTCATCGCTCTGCGCCTGGAGACAGGGCAGGGCTGAGGGGTCCCTGCCGCACCCAGGGCTGTGGGGAGCAGAGGTCCCTGCTGAAGGCAGACCAGAAGGCACTAAAACAAAGGCTGCGAAGTAAAAAAAGTAAATCTGGAGAGTAATGGGGTTTCTCCAAGTGTAAAGCAAGCGTGTTTTATGGCAGCGCTTGCCTCCTCAGGTATCGCCTTTTGTTAATTAAAGAAATGCTTTCTAACAGAATAGATGGTATGATTGCTATCACTTTGATATCTTAATTAAATTGCACCGCAGGCTCTAAGTCCTTCAGGGCACCTTCATTTAAGACACTTGATGTTTGTCAGTCCCCGTCTGAACGGGATTTCAGGTTTTTCACGGCTGCCTACGAAGGCATGGCTCTGTCAGCTGCGTCCAGGCGAGCAGGGCGAAGTCAGGCCCGGGCTGGCGTCGCTACAAGAGGTCCACAGGCTGAGAAGGCGGATTTGTGGAGGTTCTGGTTAGCGTTCGTACAGCAACAAAGTTCACCATACTGCAGAAGGGTTTAGGATAAGTTATGGAGCAACGGTGCGCAAATTCTGGTTTTTGTCCTGGATAAGCCACGTTTGCCATTAAAAAGCACATTTTATGTCAAAGACAGGTTACAGTTCAGTTACGCTAACAAGACTCATATAACAGTCTAAGCTAAATGGAGAAAGGGGGGAAAACCAAGCTCTCAGCTGGGCTGCTGAACGTATTAATTACCGGTATTTGTTCCCACACCGGTGCTGCAGCAGCCCGTCGCCGAGCAGGGCGAGCCCACGGCCCGCCCGGGGCGCTGCCTGAAGAGGGGTGCAGACAGCCTCTGCCGCGAGGCGTTCCCCGGCCCGGCGGCGGTCTGGTTGTCACCTGCATTGTTTTGTGGACAGCCAGCTGCTCTTTTCTCACCGTTACGATGACACGCTGCGCTGCGCCGGCGTGAGCAAAGCTCAGGTGTTCGCTTGTGGCCGTGCCTTGAGGAAGGGGATGCAGAACAGCCACATCCTACAGTCCGGAGCGGGAAAACTTCACGAAGCAAAGAACAAGAAGAAGGTGAGGCCGTGTGTATCTGGTGCTGTCACTCTGGCGTTTGGGATGGACAGATCCTTCCCATGTCCCTCTTAACTCCCACTAAAGACTGCGTGAGTCTTTGCACAGATTGAAATCGAAGAAAATCTGCTCCAAGATGCTGAATTACCTAAACAGCAGCAAAAGTCTATAAGCGGAAATTCTCCCAGAAGAAATAGTAGGGAAAAAAAACGGAGGCATACATTGTGTTCAACGGGTGATACTGTGAGTAAAATCAGTGTGTTAACGATGACTAACTGCAAAGGTTAAAAGAATGCCATTATTGTGATAAGCAATGTGCCCCTCCAGCCATCTCAGAGGAGGACTTCTCTCCCACTGTATTTTATTGTTTGGAATTATTTCATTACTGGACTTCACTTCATGTAAAATTAACTATTCCTTATTATATCTGCATTTTTTTAAAAAGCCACCAATTACGAAGCATGACATTTAGAATAATTCAACACGTAGGTTTAATTAGATTATGAATAGACAGAATGTTCTGCAAATGGAAGCGCTGCTTTGAGAGCAGGCTGCACGGCGTCAGCAGAACAGGCAGCAACCACACACGCGTACGCCAGACTTGGGAAATGAAACTCTTCTGAACTGGTGAAATACCAAGAATAATAATAAAATGTGAGAGTGATCTTGTAAGAAAATACGCCATTCATCCATAAAAGCAGCACCCCAGTCTCTTTAGAGGTTTCATGCTCCTTCCAAGGAGAGCTGCAGCGTAGGCAGTCAGGTCCAGGGTGAGAAGGCTGCAGGAAGGGTTTGGTTTGGGTTTGAGTCTTTAGTAGGGCAGTAAGAACAAGAAGGGCTGGGGAAGGCTTACTTAATTTTTGCAATGATCCAAGACCAATCAATGTACCTGTAAAGACAGCACAATTCCCTTCTTTCAGCACAGTTGCTTTTTCAGTTTTAGCGGAAACGCATGTTTTTCCCACTCTTAAAGGACGTAATGCAGAAAAGTTACATACGAAGGAGATGCTGTGCTACATCCCTGAACTTCTCCAGACCTTGCGGGGAGAGCAGCTTTAGCCTCCTGGAAGGTACCAGCAGCGGCTGAGTAACATCTCTGGATAAATATATATTGACTCTTTAGCGCTGTGAAAGTCTAGTTAAAATCTGGACTATACTGCTTACGTTCTCATCTTCAATGAAATGCTACAGGAAATCTGTGTAAGTCAGGATGAAGTGGGAATAACTTTTGTGACTTTGTTAAAGCTGCAGCAGACCAGAAAAATAGGAAATGAAATCCTCAAACATGTATTAGGCTTTTCTGCAGTGTCTTTAATTAAAATCCATTTTCTCTGAAAAATGCATTAAGACTCCCAAAGTTGGAGATTTTGACACTCAAGTATGTGTAAACCAAATTACGTTTTGGTTGCCTGACCGATCACGACTGATGCCGGTACCATTATTGGGGTTTTTACTTGTCAAAGTGCCACAGAACGGTTAAGTGCTTCGGAAGCGGAAAGCTTCAGGGACAGAGGAGCAGCACTCGCGCAACGCTTTTCATGGGAAGGATTTACCGACGCATGCTGGTAAAACCTCCTGGCCAGAGAATAAAAATGTGAATTCTTTATTCACACCTGAGAGCCTTTACTCCTCAAAGCAGCCCCCCTGAAGTCACTGCGACTGCATCTGAGAGCTGTGTGATCCACATGGGATGCTACACAAATGGGACCGGAATGTCGCGGGAGCGCCTGCTCGTAGGGATGCAGCCCTAAGGCACTGCAGTCCTTACTCCTGCACTTCTACAGGTACGCCGTGGAGCGTGCCCTTGGTAAGAAAGGAGTCTGAGAAGAAAGCCACGGGGTGAGGGGGAAGGAGTATAACTAAATTTTGAAACAAGTTAGTGATAACTGTCGGCAACACCGGATAAAACTGAACGAGAGGTGATAATGGTACAAAACAGGAAAGGAGGAGTGCGAAGAACTGAGGCTGACAAAGGCAGAAAACAACTGAAGTTCTAAAAAGACAACTTCTTTTTGTTACTGCTTTCCTCCTCCTCAGTTATTTCAGATCATTCCTCTGACTACAAAAGCCAGGAAGCCACAGCCAGCTCTTTCTTTCCTAAATGGTAAGGTGATACTGGGAGTCCTGCTGGTTCCTCCTGAAAACGGACGGTGGAGAAGGCACGCTGCCAGTGCAGCCCTACTCACTCGCCGTGAGTATGCAGAAGGTCCCACTCACTGGGCATTATGAGTGACCTATAGAGAGGCAGTTCACTCATTCACTGGGCCAAGCATCTTTCCAGGCAAGGTTCTGGCTAAAAAGTGCCTTTTCCCCCCTTCTTCCTTTCAGCCCTCTTCCTGGTTTTCTCAGCTATTGGCTACGGTTCCTCTCCTTTCCCTAGAAGATGGTATTCTAACAAAAACATAACTCTGTTCCTGACCAATCATGCCCACGGTCACTGTCTCAGCCATGGTCCCCATTCCTTTATTCAGGAGCAGCCCTCAGAAGGGCACCCGTCATAATCAGCAACAAAACGCACAGCATTTCCCCCGTCCTCAGTCCTAGCACAGCGTAAAATCAGGGAGTAACTACAACACAGCCGCTCACCCGTGGCAGTGAGACTCCGTCCTGCGGTGTGACATCAGCCCTGAACGTGTTGGCTAACAGGATCTCAATAGGATCACACACCACTTGGAGTCCCCAGAGGTCCTGGCTCCTCATTCCTGTTTTTTTTTTTGTTCTCCTACGTGCTAACACAATCCAAATAGCATAACTACACTCATGCACAGAAAATCACACCTTCATTTTGCTGTGTGCGAGGCCAAGAATCGAGTGTCTGGTCTGAAGGCAGCAGCCTTCCATGAGGAATTTTGCACACAAGATGAAAAGCCTAAGAAAAGAAAAGGTGACTGTCTTAAGATGGGTGAAGAAAATGGGATGGAAAAGTGGTAGATTACAAAACCGTGAATTACCATTAAGTCATTTTCCCTCCCGCCTAATTTCCTCTCGTTCCTCCATCTCAGTGGACATTATGCTAAATGACGAAACAAGCGGTGAGAACCGGCACAAGAGCTTCTCGTGCAGAGCAGCCAGCAGAGCCATTTTCTAACTCCTCTTGTTCCTCCCCTTTCCCCCAAAAGTCTGAAGATGCTCTTATAAAGAGGGTATGTTTGGGGACCAGAAGCAGGCTCTTAATGGAAGTTGACCATAATTTCTTTTTATGGCTTGCAATGTTAAGTAATTTTACATAGCATGTTGTTTTTAAAACTAAATGCATGAGAAAATAGAGAAGGAAAAGTATGGGATACTGCAAACGCGCTAAGGAAGATTCACACATTTCCACTGCAAAATAAACCGGTGCACTGGCTCGCTGACACCGTGACTCCACATCAGGAGACTCCAGCACGTAAGTCTCCTACAGGGCTCGGCAAATGAGTCACCTAGTGCCTCGGAAATATTTTGTTTTCAAATGAGGGAAAGATCTCAGTTTAACATCAGTTTACCCAACAGACCGACCCGTGTGTGGGCACGCACTCATCGTGGCGTTAAGACCGGTATCACTGCACCGAATTTTGTTTGCTGCATGCAAAGATTTAGTGGCAAGTCAAAACTAATTTACGCTAACAACCTGTTTGAAGCTGTTGTGTCATATCCACCATCACCACAACTAATACTCTCTACCTGACAGGTTACCTCAGCCTAACTGCTGAAAATAAAAGGGTCCTCATACACTCAGGAGCTCTAAAATCCTTTCTGGCTGGAGCTGCTACTGGCTCTGCTAGGAAAACTCGCAGGAAACAAAGCTCCTGGGGTGATCCTGCCATCTTGAGCGCTTGCAAAGACCTTTCATCAGGCTCTAGTGATCCCTTTGAATTTTAAAGTAAGCGTTTCATTTTTTTTTTCCTGCTTTATTAACCCCCCAACAGAAGTAAAGATAGAAAAGTGAATTATACAAATGTTACTCCTACTATTATTTAAGCCCTATACTATAAGGCAATCTTTAAAACTATTCAGAGCAATTATGACTGCTATGATTCATTTGATCTACTTTTTTGTGGTCTTCTTTTCAGCACCTTACACTTTTGGTTTTGTAAACAGCTGTTGATGATGTCGTTTGGACAAAAGAGATGAAGATCAGGCCAGGAAACATGGACTGAGAGTCCATCTGGTTATTAATGTATTTCAAGAGTGCTACAGGAGAGAAAAGAAAATCTGACGGTTTCACATTTGCCTTTATCCTTCACTGAGGATGTCCCCTAATCTGACTTACACTTGAATTTCTTCTTGAATTCCTTTAAAACTAATGTGCCTAAAAATAGCTGTGAAATCTTCCAGATACAAAACTGGAACTGGAAAGCACTCGAACACAGTGCTTTTTTTCACAGGAAGCCTCATATGCCCACTTCTGCCTCAAAACAGCCAATTTTAGGAGAAACATGAAGGAATTTGTTATGTTTGCCTGCAAAGCCTGGGTCACTCTGTTGTCAAGTGATGAGATTCAGGGCACGGAAGGAGTTTTGCAAATTGTGTGAAGGGTACAGCAAGGATTCAGGTGGGTTCTTTTGTAAGTCACTGCCTCACCTACACAAATCTGCCAGTTGGCATTTTTCTGGATGCTTTTTAATTTCTTTTCTCTTATGGTAATTACGAGAGGTACCTCAGTGCCTAAGGCTACATTACTGTCTCTAGACTGAGGCACTTTAAAATAAATGTCTGTTTTACGCATCTTCTGGCATTGACGCAGACGTATGTGGCGGCTTCTCAGGGCGGCAGGGGTAGGCACCCTCGCTTCTCCGTGGCCCTGCCTGGCCTCAGCATGTTTGGGAACGCTGGAGCTTGAAAGATGTTTTCCTCGCAGAAACCACGAGGTAAATGTAACAAATAATCAATCTCCTGCACAGCAATCAGGAAACCGCTTAACGAACATCCTACACAAACACAATAATTAATCTAAGCTATGACCTGAATAGCAATTAATTTAATCAGCTTCAAATGGTGTGCTGGCTGTAGGCATTTTTTGGTTGTTTGCTCCTATGTGCTCACACTAAAGCGACACACAACATCAATGTCAAAGCAGAACAAAAAGGAAACACACACTCAGAAACAACAACAAAAAATAAATTACCAAGCCACCAGCACCCAGCAAAGCCAGTCCTCTAACCACAAAGCCATCACAGTCCGTGAACATCAAGTGGCGGAGAACGAGATGTGTTTGGGCACAGGTTCAACTGCGGCGGGGTAAACCCAGCTCTCCTTTATTAATTCGGAGGACACGTCGTTCTGCAAACCACAGGCTGGTCCTCAGCCAAAGTCAGCCTAGCGCCCTTCTACTCAGTCCAGCTGAAGATAGGTAATGTGATTTTACTGAGACAATGCATTTCCTTTTCTGAAATAGTAACATTAATAATTTTACAAAGTGAGTGAATTTTCAAAATCTCACTTGCGTTACAGTAGACCAGGTACATGAAAAAGCAGGGCTGGCCGAAGGATGGGAAAATCCAACTGTTGAACTGTCACATCTCCAGAAGAAAAACAGTTGTTAACAATAACCTCTCTCTCTCATAAAGAAAGAGGATGAGTAGGAATGGAAAAAGACAGGAAAAAAAAATTGTAAAAGGAATAGGGCTAGAGGGAGGAGTGGAATACAAGAACAGGAATGTGCTCATGGTGGCTGAAGAAACACCCTAGCACAACTAATAAAAAATAACAAATATTTTATTAAAGGTTTTTCCTCTTCAGTAATTATTTTCTGCTCTTCTCTGTGGTGTCTCCACAGACAGTTCTTGTTTTCACTTCCTCTACCATGCCTCAAAACACATCTATGTTTTTCTTCTCCAAACAGGGTGAAAAGTGAAAAAAATATTTTCCTAATTTCTCAGCTGTTGAAAGAGCACCTGTTGCCTTCCTACTGGCCCAAGAAGGAATCATCAGCTCCCAGATTATTCTTAGTTTTTCCTCCATTCCACAGAAAACGCAATGTCTAGAAAGCAAGCCTCCTCCTTCCCTCTGCTCTCACAACCCCGGCCGTTTCCTCTGGATTTGTTTGCGGCCGCTCTTACCTGCGAGCGCCAGCAAGAGCTCCTCCTGCGGGCACCGTTCCCACCCGGGCCCCGCGTCACCGGGACCCCGGGACAGCCGCGCCGTCCTCAGCCCACCTCCGGGATCTTCTCCGCCGCGCTCAGAGGCATAAGGCGGGCAGATGGGCTCTCAGATGGTGACGGGGACAGCGAGGCACAGGATGTGCGGAAGCGTCCCTTGCGGAGAGGGAACGGGAACAGGCTGCGGAAGGCGGGTGGGGCAGCTTCCAGTCGTGCTTCACCGAGGAGAGAAACTGGAGCTCGTGGAGGAGCCTGAGGTTTCGAAGGCTGGGCTCTCAGCTGGACATCAAATGGAAAATTTTTAAAATTTTCCTTGAAAGAAAATGTCCACTGCTTTCTGTGTCTAGCAGATAAATTGTTAAAAATGTTGACAGTAAACACTTTAGATTTTTTTGGGGGAAGGGGAGAGATTAAAAAAAAGTGGGATAGACAGAGCAAGGAATGGCAGCACTAGACATTACTGTTAGTGGCATTTCTCACTAATTTCCCTTTTCATAGTTGTGGCAAAATCAACCTGATTTTTTATTTTGATAGATAACACCTTCTATTTAAAAATCCCAACCCCGATCGACAGACTATCTCTAATGGGCTCAGTTGCTATGGTACAAAGGAGTAGATGGAGTGTGTTGAGGGTATCCCTGCTGAAATGTAAAATGCAAGCGCTGAGAAGCCAGCCAAGCCGCATGAAAGCATACCAGCTGGGCTGGGACAGGAGAGGAGAAGGTCAGGAACTCTGAAAAGAACGAGGATCAATAAAGAAGTCTTGAGAGGAATGAATTCGAGTCCTACGGAGAAAAAGAAACCTACCTCAGGTGAACTGTCAGAAGCAGCTGCCTGTTCTAAAAATAATAGTGCTTGCACTTTTGCTCAAGTTTCTTTTTCTTTCTCTTTTTTTTTTTTTCCTTTCTCATTTCCTTTCCTTCTCTGCTTTCCCTTGATTGATAACAGAAAAAAAAAAAATTGGTGTTTTCTTTTTTTTTTGCCCCTACATGCTATTGCGAAACTGCTGAAATCCAGCAAGAGCAGAAAGGCTAGAAAAATGAAAGATTAAAAATGTTAAAGTGCATTCAGCAGCCAGGATGCTGACCCAAAACTTCAGGTAACAAGCTCATGCAGATGTCAACTTAAAAGTTCAGATGGATCAACATTTCAAGTGGATTTTCCGCAGGGTTTTTAGAGGAAAGGTAGGAAAGAAGGCAGTAAGACTGGAAGAAAGCTTTCCAAGCTTCCTTTGGGCATGCAGTCCGCGCTGCAGCTCAGAAGAGCTATCCACATAGCCTTGATCTTCTGTCTTTCTACAACTTTCTCAATTAGAAATCATTTATTAATTAAGGGAAATTAGTGAGAAACGCCACTAACAGTCTTCCCCTGTGAAGAACTGCTTGCTTCCCCAGACCTGGGAGGAAGGGAGAGCTCCAGCAGCACTCCCAGGCTAGGCGCACGGCGCAAAGCTTTCCCCGTCTCATCCCCGGCTCGCCCACCTCTGCCCTCCCTGCAGCTCAGATTTTGTCTAAATGCTTCACAACCCTTACCGCGGTGGGACACGAGCAGCTGCTGAAAAACGGTAATGCTGAGAGAGGAAATGAGAGCAAACCCGTACGAGTTCTGCCAAAGCCCCTGGTGTTAGTCTGGGTTTAACTCGTGCAAACCAGAGCGTGGGTGTGAAGAGCTGGAGAACAGCAATCGCTGCACGAAAGGCAGCGTGGTGTAAAACAAAGATCTGTGAAGTCTCCTCATTCAAATCTTCAGCTCTGAGGAGTCTCTGCATTTTCAGCAGTCACAGCTACAACGTGCCGTGAGATACGACGCACGTTAAAGACCCCAGCTCTCAATGAGGAGCGGGCAGGAACGAAGGATGACTATCTAGCGTAGGACGGACACGGGCCCCAGCAAGAGCAGCCGGGTATTTTAAGCGCGTGCCTGTGTTTCTGGGGAAGACACTGCGAGCTGCTTGATGCCCACAGCAGTTGGCACTGAACAGCTGGCAGCTTCTTCATCTCCCTCTCAGGAGAGCACCCGCTTTACTCAGGGTTTGGTTTCATCTTTAAATCTCGCACGGAACCTGCCACGGAGAATGACACTGACGGCAGGGAAGAGACGTCCGCCAAGGCGCCATGTCAGACGCGCTGAGAAGGACGTGGTGCCTGCGCGGTTTAAGCGGCTGCTCAGAAACAGGTTAAAGCTCCTGGATTTACCGACCCACTCGTGAATTCGGTACGGCTCAGAGCCTTTAGACACCTCAAAAGGGGACCAACAGAGCATTTCTGTTAGGTAAGTTGGTTTTGACAAACACTTCATGACAAAACCCCAAATCGCGCTCCTTGTATCCGTACCAGCAGCTAACACAGGCAGTACCAACACACCTGGTACTCACCAGCCACCCCAAGCTCTGCCAGCACCAGCGCTGAGCCAGACTGAACCTTACCACTGAAACCGCTCTGACGCTCGGCTGCTTTTCCCACAAAGTTTTCCCGGATGCTGCCAGGCTCTGCAGTGAGAACCGGAGGAACGCGCAGGACGGCGCACGGGCTCTCCCCAAACAAGCGCAGAGAAGCAGCCGGTGCTGATCATCGGAGCTGCCGGCATGCTCCTAACCCACTCACCAACAGCCATGAAAATCTTCTTTTATCAGAACTAAAAAAAAAAACCCACAGTTTTATTTTTTTCCTCAAAAAGTTCCAGAAACACTAATATGACCTTTAGGAGAATGGTACAGAAAATGGGAGAGATAATGGGTCCTTTGAAACAATTAATCAATAGGGAGAAGGCAAACAAGATTTGTCAGTGAAAAATCCTCTTACATAATCCATCGCTCTGATAAAATTTGTGCTTGCGGTGTTAAGGAACAAGCTGGCTATGGTTCTGGGGTAGGGGAGCGGCAGCAGTGCACACCGCAGTCTTTAACGGGGACGCACAACTCGGGATATTTCAAGCCTGGCAATGAACACAAGGGAAGAGCCTAATCCTGTGCCTGTGAGGCTCTGGAGCAACGGAGAAAGCAGGGAAGCAAAAGAAGGAACCACCTAACTTCCACGCATCCCCACGGTCCTGTGTGGGGAAGAAATGAATGGAAGATCATAGAATCACAGAACAGTGTGGGTGGGAGGGGACCTTCAAAGCCCACCCAGTCCAACCCCCTGCCAGGAGCAGAGACATCTCCAACCCGATCAGGCTGCTCAGAGCCCCGGCCAACCTGGCCTGGAATGTTTCCAGGGATGGGGCATCCACCACCTCTCTGGGCAACCTGGGACACTGCTCCACCACCCTCAGTGGAAAAAAATTTTTCCTAATATCCAATCTAAATCTACCTTCCTCTATTTTAAACCCACGACCCCTCGTCCTGTCACAGCAGGCCCTGCTGAAGAGTCTCTCCCCACCTTTCCTGCAGCCCCCTTTGGGCACTGGGAGCCGCTCTCAGCTCTCCCCGGAGCCTCCTCTTCTCCCGGCTGAACAGCCCCAGCTCTCCCAGCCTGGCCTCACAGCAGAGCTGCTCCAGCCCTCTCAGCATCTGCGTGGCCTCCTCTGGACCCTCTCCAACTGGTCCATGTCCTTCTGATGTTGGGGACTCCAGAACTGGAC
>WHYT01015977.1:14400-26059 GCA_009806455.1 Tetrax tetrax
GCCAGCAGCCGTGCCTTGTTTCTCAGCAGGGCTCTGCAGGATCAGGTCTCGCAGCTGGCCGTGGTCCAGCGGCACCTCCACTGCACAAGAAAATGGCCGCCGCGTCACCCACCGCCCCGCGGCCTCGTGTGCCCGGCGGGGCGGGCTGGTTGGGATTGGCCGGGGAAGACACGGGGCAGCAGGGGATTGGCCAGGCAGCCACAGGGGAACTGCGGATTGGCTGGCTGTGTGGCCGCTGCCTCCTGCCCCACCCACTCACAGGCGTCGGTGGCGCTGGACTGTGTCAGGCTCGCCCTCCAGCAGGCCCCACTTACACCCTGTTTGACTCTGATCTGTGGTCATGCGTGGTCATGTCCGTTCTCATACGCTGAAGACTCCACTTTACAACAGCCACATGGTTCTGGAAGCTTCCTAGCTTAAAGTAGGTTTACGTGTCACCATAGATTATTGTCAGTTTGTCAAGTGTCTTCTGAATAGCAAGTCATGAGTTGAATTGAATTTGGATGGAAAAAAGGCAACAAAATCTGGATTGGTAAATTGATACTGAAATTTGCTAAACTTAAGGCAACCACTGTCCCTTGTGAGTTTACCATGCTTTGAGGATGCCTTTTCATGCTGTTATGTAGCATGTTGCTTTCCTGGATAAGTGTACAAAACCAAGTGTCACTTTCTAAGGAAACTAGCGTGAGATTCAGGAGATCTTTGTTCTATTTCCAACTCTGACATTGACCTGATGATACATGCATGAATGACTTACTTTATCTGTTTCCTTAAAATCTAAGGTCTTCAGATGAATTTTACTCCGTATTTAGACTCTTGCTTCATTTTCAATCTTTCTATTAATTTATATTTTTATCATATTCCCTCTGTTCTGCTTCTTGATATGCAAAGTGCTCATCTTATATGTACCTCCTCAGAGATGATGTAAAAAGTTATCCTTTTTTCCCCCCCACTTGCACCATATGTCAGACCATAACAACTTCAATATTCAGATAATACTGTCCCTTTGCGCTAGTCCATAGAACCACTTTTCTCACTTAAAATGATGAAAATTTATCACCAATATTCAGTCAAATGACCTAGGACTTCTTACACTCATTTCAAAAAGATTAATTTTGTGTTTTATTCATTGTAAATGTCAAGGATTTAGAAATGTTTTCTACTTAACAAATGGGCTTAAAATATCCAGAAAGGAAAAGAATAGATTTCTGTTTAGAAATGCTCATAAATGTATGATGAGAGACATTAAAGAAACTAAAGCAACTGCAGCTCCTTCAGTTGCCCAGATTACAGGAAGCAGGCAAAGAGCAGAGATAAAGCTTTCCTTGGGCATTTACAAAAAGATGGAAATAGTTGCTTGGAAAATGAACAGAGAAATTAATGGCATTTGAAAAAGAGATTGAGGGAGGGGGCTACTTTATTATGCACTTTGAGATTATAGCTTCTTAAAGCAATGCCTAATATAAATGAAAGGTGCTGACTTTCAGAAGTACAGATTCAAGATGCGTGTGACAGCTACCTGTGCATTCACACAGCCAAACTGAAACACATAGAAATTCCTTCATTTAAGTGGCCGTCAATAAAATGAGATCTATAGAATCAGATCACCAGTAAACTGAAAAAGAATCTCATACACAGTAACTTGGAAGGCAGGAACATTCACTTACTGAAACTTGAGTGCTAGATCAAAAGGAATGGCATTATCTATCACTGTTGTGATATAAACGAGTTGCTTTTTATGTGTTATGTGAAAACACTCTTATTACCTATCTAGCTTAAATACTAGTACTTTAATGTGCATGCACTGAAATGTGCATGCACTGAAATTTTCAAAAATGTTAGTTAACGGGTCTTGAGGAATACTCCTTTTTGATAGCTCTGGTTTTTTTAATCACCAGTATAGTTATCCCCAGTAATACCCAACCAGCTCTTTTTCTTGTTAGGTTAGTTGTACATAAATTTAAATAAAGGGCCGTTTCATGCATGTAGGAATGTGCATTAGAGAGGGCACAAAAATGAGTATTACTTTAACCACTTTGTCATCAGCAATCATACACTTGAAATGTTTTTTCAAAGGAGTTTGAGATGCACTTTTCCCCTCCTGCTGTTGTAGATCAGATTGCTTCCAGAAGCAGGGGAAACCTAGCCTAAACTGCCCAATGCAAGGATTCCATATATTTTATCCTAAGTTGTACTGCATACCTTGGAGTAGAGACTGAAATCCAGTTCTCCTCCAGCTGGCTGACTTAATCTCAAAGGTTCTGATGCATCTCTTCTAATGGAGATGTGAAGAGTTTTTGGCACAGTGGCACAACTCAGTCTTCAGTGCAACACTCACTCCTCAGTGTTTCCTAATTCACTCAGTTTTCCACAAAGCTTGGGAATTTTTAGCTAAACTCCTAAACAGCTGTTATAGTTGTCATTCTGAGGTACCTATTATTGCCATCTGTGAATAAAGAAATACTGCATCACTCTGGATTTCATTCTGAAACCAAGTGCCTACGAGTTAGGGCAAGGAAGGCAGGAGGGAGCCAGGCTCCAGATCTTTAGCAGAACATGAGCTGCACCGTGGTTTGATTTGCTAAGTCAGAATTGCTCAGAATGCAGTTTTTGCAGGTCTGTCTGCGTACCTCTGTGCCCAGCTCTCTACAGAGAAGCCTAAGGGGCTCTCCAGCAGAACTGCAATTCCAGTTTACAGAATGGCATACTTAGCTGGCACTGTACTTCAGCCTACAGGAAGGATGGAGACAGGCTGTTCAGTAGGGCCTGTTGTGATAGGACAAGGGGTAATGGGTTTAAATTAGAAGGAGGTAGGTTTAGATTAGATATTAGAAAAAAATTTTTTACAATGAGAGTTGTAGAGCACTGGAACAGGTTGCCCAGAGAGGTGGTGGATGCCCCATCCCTGGAAATGTTCAAGGCCAGGTTGGATGAGGCTCAGAGCAACCTGATCTAGTGGGGGATGTCCCTGCTCCTTGCAGGGGGGTTGGACTAGATGACCTTTGAAGGTCCCTTCCAACCCTAACCATTCTATGATTCTATGATTCTAAGAAGAAGTTAACATGCCACCATGCCACACCACTGCTGTTCCCAATCTGATAACTGCAGTCACAGCTTAACAGCTGGATTATTCACAGGTCATTTACAATTGACTTAATTTTCCAATTCCTGTTTTCCTGAACTCATTTCTGCATGCAGGTGAAATCTAACTCATAGTTATCATGTAATACTGTGATGTGATTGTCTCTGATTATATGGCTATCATTGTAATACTGAAGACTGACACTATAATTTAGTTCTAACAGCAAGAGGGAGATAATGTGCATTTTCCGGTTTCCTCCAGCTCATTCCTTTTCCATTTTCTAGAGAAGAACTTAAGGTTATTATCTTTGAAACAGTTAAAAATTGCTGTAACTTCTCTGCTATAAGAGAAGCTTCTTAGGTAAACATATATTTGAGGTTTTTCTTTTTAAAAAGCTTTAAGCACATCTACCCCATTTCTGTAATTAAGTAAAAATACATCATGGATTGATGTCTCAAGTTAAAGATGATTTATACTCACTATAGGTAATTCACGAATGCTTTAAAGAATGTTGAAATATATATGTTTTTAGGATTCCAAGGATAAGGATTTTCCTGCAGAGTGGCAAGACAAGTTGGAGGAGTTCCAAAGGATGCTTATCGTTCACTGCCTGAGACCTGACAAAGCACATACAGAACTTGCACCTGATTCAGAAACATCTGTCCATCTTAGAAACCAAAAGTACTTGCAAGTACACATTTCAGCTGTATTGTGTACAACATTCTACCACAGTCTGTCATAAAGGAGATTAGAAATTAATGAGATTTCAAAAAAAGAGCAAGTTCGGAATTGTAATGAAAAAACATTTTAAAACAGAAGGGTAGGCCTTTGGCCTTTTAAGTTTCAGTGTACGTACCTAGATCTCCAGAGCTCTTTGTCCTTGAGACTGTCTTACAAACTTTGTGACTTTCCTTTTTCAGTACACCTGCTATTTTTGCTTACATAACTTTTTGGACGTCACTATGGTAAATTCTGTTTGACCGAGGAAGATAAGTTAATGGTAAGGAGTGTAGATAACGTAGGTGCTTAAAGGTAGCAATTATTGCAGAGACAGACACATTTTGTTCTGTGGAAAGTGTTTTGAAGCAGAACTGTTCTGATTTTAGTCTGTCTAGCTGGAAGGCTTGAATGTGGCAGAGATCACAATAGATGCTCACAGTTAGGAATCTTTATTCCAAAAAAGTCAACCTACTAAAAACCAGAATATACGTATTTGCTAAGGCATACATTCACAAGTTAGTGGGACTACTGGTAGTCCTCACCTAGCCATAATGACAAAGCACACTGTGAAAGACAGGAGTTAGTACAGTTACAAGCTCTGTTCCAGAAAACCTATGGAAGGAATTCTCTACACTTCCTCACACAACCATTCAGCTTTATATTAGTACTCAAATGAAAAATATGAATGTGGTACCACACAAAGAAGAGAAATTTTAGAGTTAGACTTAACACTTCACTTTTCCTGGATTTTTTTTGACTGGCAGTGTGAGCTTTCAGGATGTTGGGCAGATGGATCAGCGTGGAGAGGCACTGGCGGTGTATACCGATGCTTGGAGACAAAGTTATCCACAAGGCGCTGCCTAGTTGCGGTGACTTCTTCTTCAAAAGCATTTATTATGCTTCTGCCAGTTTTGCACTTAAAGTAAAGCAAAAATTTGAAACTTTCAATTGAACAATTTAACCGTCTAGTTCAACTGTGTTCAAAACTTCCATCCTCAAAAACCCACTGATCTGCCACTAACTCTGGTTTAGAAGTCTGCTGGGGGGTATGGTCAGCAGTACTGCTGTCCGAATGGCGCAGAGTGGCTTGGCAGATATTTCATGTGCATACCTCCATTGGATTCAGAAACTCCTCCCACAGCCTTGTCAGCAAGGCTCACTTCAGTGACCACTTTTGGGTATTTCTAGTATACTTTTAAAGTAAATTGTGAGCCTATTTGTGTAAATTGTGTTCAGTTGTATTTTAAATCATATCAGGGAAGGGAGACTTCAGTTTAATGATCTTCTCTTGCATGATCTTGCTTCCCAGGATACATTAGGATATTGGTGCTTCAAGATGGCAGCACACTCTGGATCAGCCCTAATGCATAGCCCTCCGCGCTATTGGTGATGGTCTTCTTGGGGGCAAATTGTCCCCACTTGAAGCTGCTGCTTCAAGTTTTCATATACTGTACTTAGAAATAAAGTAATAGTTTGTCTGAGACCCCCTTTGTGCCTTGGAACACTGCTCTAAATAATGCACTGTTCAGCTTAGATATCATTATCTCACTCTTAGTCCACCTTTTAAGATATCGGACTGCTCCTATTTTTATGTATTTGAATCTGTTGTATTGAGAACTTAAATACTTGACCTTGACAGTCACCAAGTGTATTTTCCATATAGAACATTATCAGCACGGCAAAGATCTTACTTGTGCAAAGCCACCAGGAAGTAAGATGCAGAACCTTTATTGTGCCTCATCAGGGAACCTGGTTCACTTGATTCTTACTATTCATACAATTAGGGGTCACATATCAAAGATCCACTGATCTTGATCAACTAGTTGAAGTAGATTAGTTTTGAGTGCTTCTGTGTATGTCAATACTATGGCATGCATGAAATCCCAGAGGTGGGAGGAGTAAAACTGGATAACTGTAAACCATTTGAAATGGGCTTTAAAGTTTGAAAGCTTAATTAGACTGAGTTACATGTAAAACTGGACATGTGAAGCAATAATCTGATCAAATTTTGTCTTTTCACATGTGTTTTTCATCTCTCCTGAGAAACAGCTGCTCATTTGTAGAGCTTCCTGGATTGATTAATTGATTATTGCACCCAAGGTATTTTTTCTGCTGTAATGAGTTGTTGGAAAAACATTTCTAAAGGAAATAGGTGTTCTTTCAAAAGCTAGGCTTTTGAAAGTGTAGTCTAGGTGCAGATTTCTTAGCCAATAATGCATCTAAATCATCACTTCAGAATAAGTCATGTTCTAGCCTTACACAATCAGACCTTGCTGATACTTTGAAATCTTGGAGACAGACGTTCTCGCTTACAGTCTAGCTTTGAATCTTATATTAAGATTATTTGGTTAACACTTACAAGGAAGGTTCTCAGCCGTGTCATCTCCAGCATGTAGTACTCCTCCATTGTCAGGTCATCAAAGTGCTTAGTGAGGGATAAAAAGCCACAGCTGTGACGTTTGGTATGTTCCTCCCTGACACATAAACCCAGAATAAGAACAGATATTAAAACCATGAAAGTTAACATTTCAAGAGATTAAGAAGTCTGAACAGACAGGTCTCTTCAGTACTTCTTCTGTCTATCAGTAGAAAAACTATCATACAGAAAACATACGAAATAGATGTTAGGGGATCTCAGATAAAAGCTAGTTGCAAGCCAAGAAGATATGAAGGAAGATTTAGACCTAGTTAGCAATGTTCAGGAACTATTTTCTACTTTGTTGAATCAGAAGTATTCTCTTTGGAGGCAAAATGAAAGAACTATGAAGAATTGCACAGAGTGTATTTAACAAATGAACTATTTCAAGGTTACTGGGTAAGAAACTTTTGTTTTGTGAACCACTGGAGAGAAACTGGTAATTTTATATTGAGTGAGGGGATATTGTCAAAGTTTAGAGGAATACTTCAAGAACACTGCTACATCTGTGCTTACCGTGGGTCATCATCTGGTTCCCACCCCTCCAGTTCTATCAAGCAAAAGAAGCATTTTGCCACGTCTGGTTCATTTGCGTTTGGGCAGTGGATAAAGCCCGCCTTTGCCATCTGCAGGGGACAGTGTAGAAGTTCAGAGCCTCATCCAACACACTGCTCATGTTCACATCAGCAAGCTGTTTCTGAGAGCTTGCAGATAATGCCTTTCCTCACAATGTCTATCAGCACAGATCAGGCTGAAAAATACATTTTAAGTGTGAGGGTTGCAAACAGGTAAATAAGCAACTACTAAAGTAACAAGGAATAAGCTAGATCTGCCATAGCCAGGATTTAAACAATATTTTCAGAGAAAAAACATAGCATAATACCACATAGAGAACCTTTAAATATAAGTTATATGAGTAAAATGCTACATCTTTAACTTCCATGTTTTTCTGTCACTTCAGAATCACATCTGGTCAGAACCCTAAAATTTAAGTAAGTTTGTTTCTGTTATCAAACTTCACACCTTCTCAGATAACTCTTGCAGTATGAATCATCTATGAGATCCAGCCTGGAAGTTTCATGTATATGATGACGTAGAAGTCAGATGGATTTTTTTTAATGCTCAAATCAAACCCTGATTATGTTTTCTAGAATTTAAATAATTTCAATTTCTGAGTTTTAGGTGGCGATTATTTTGCTACTTCATCCCTCCCGCTGGATGTTTCTTGTTTCTTTTAATGTAGTCTTTTTTATGAATGAAGGTTTGCAATCAGAACAACTACATAACAAAATAAATTAACTTTTAAGCAACAAGAGCAAAAAAATGAAACCAATAACTATGTTCAGTTCTGTAGCTAGACTAGTGAACTGAACATGCAAAAGTCAGTCATCCTACTACAGTATTTCTGAGCAGGGAACAGAGGAAAGTTGGAGTATTCAACTTTTCATCTTCTTCAGGCTTAGTGGAAGCTCATAACTCTTCTTGAAGATGAATATACTTTTAACGCTGACTTCACATTCAGGAGCAGGATATAAAAAATAAGGCATAGTCAAAATACCTGTTTTCAGACTTACGTTCTCCGGAGTACATTTGCAGTTCTCTATAAAAGGCCAGTTTGTGAAGGTTTTTAAACGGTTCTCATATTCATACATATCCTTAAAATCAGTCAGGAGCTTGGAAGCCAAACTAAGCTCTTTCAAAAGCATCTCCATCTGAAAAGCCTGCAACTGCTACAGCCCAGAGCCTCCCTCCTGCTCTCACATTTAAGGGATTACACTAATTGGTGACACATTGCACCTGTCAAGCAGTGTAAATTTTAAAGTAAAACCAGGTGAGATTATGAGCAAGACAATAAACAGAAATTAAACTACTTGAACTCCCCCTCCCCATCACATTCTGTGTACTTGGTCATACTAGATATTTATTAACTGAGAGTACCTATGCTAATGCAGTATGAAAATTCAAAATTTTATAATTGAAATGTCAAAAATAGAAGTTAAAACCTGTGGGTATGAATACAACAATTTTACATTTTTTTTTTTTTTATCTGTAAGGGTTTACGGGAGCAAAGCATTATGCTGTCATTTTATAAATTGTCTCTCATTTTGGTACAGAGCCCAGTTAACTTCAGTAGGAAGTTTAAACACCAGTGTGTACAAAGCTGCTGCACACAGCAGTTTACTAAGCCAAGATCTTAACACCTTTAAAAGGTGTTGTATTATGAGACCTGAAAATTGAAAATCTTTCCATAATACAGATGGAGTAAGCGAAAAAAAAAATCTTACTTCCTATACCAGCAAATCAGTCTGTCCAGATGTGGTGAGAGGAATGTGATTAAGGATTATTTGCATAGGACTCCTGATTTCAACTAGATGACCTTTGAAGGTCCCTACCAACCCTAACCATTCTACGATTCTATGATCTTTGCGCTTAGAGGCTATTTTTTTTTTTTTTGCCTAGATTTACACATGCTAAGTCATTGATTCCTCTGGGATTGTACTTGTATCTAGTTTTATATGCAGTAATACTGTCCTTGAAATGTATATTAAAATATTTAGAGTTAGTGTGTGTTAATGCTTACACAAAATCAGGACACTTTAAGTTTTCCCCTTTTTTTAGATAATACCAATGGTGCAGGATTTTATCATTCATAACCTGGGATGTCCATTTATTGAGCCATCTCCATTTGATTTGTCATTTTCTGATAGTCACTCTTGTGCACCATGGATATTTATACTTTCTCCTGGTGCTGACTCCTTTCTTCCTGGAGCCTTTCTTAAGTTTGCTGATGATCAGATATTTTAGTATCGTCAGACTTTTAAAATACAGTTGATGCTTTTGTGTGTGTGAGTGCATGTGTGTATGTTTGTATGGAGCAAGGAACTTTATTTAAGTAAAAGTTGAAAGGCCAAAATAAGCTCAAAAACCTGTTTTTAACTGCCCCAAAACATGTTAAAACTCATGTCATAGTTCTCTTTAACACAAAGCACTCATTAATGCAAGTGGATTGTTTTCAGGAATAATTTTTCTATTGTTTATAAGAAACTGTATGTTAAATATTTTTGGCAGATTTTTATAATGTAGTGATGTTGTAATCTGTTTCACAAACTAGCTTGTATAATCTCAAATGGAAAATGGAAAAATTGAAGAAATCTATAATGGTTTAAACATTCATTTTAAGGAATCTTATCTGAAAAAGTGTTGGTTTTTTTTTTTTCTAACAAGCATTATGTGTAATATATTACTTAATTAAAAAACACTGTAGTAATATGGGATCTTGGGCAGCATCTACATCTCAGACTTCAAATACGGATTTTTGTTGGGTTTGACTGTCATTATTATGGTATTTAAAAGAAAAAATTCCCAACAGCCTATATCACTTCTTATGTAGAAGAGTACTGTTATAATACTAGAAAGTTGCTGTTTTCTGGTTAGATTGCATTTCCTGACTATTATTCTGTCAGAATTCTGTGCTGTTGAGAATGACAGACATGCTTCAAGTCTCCAGCCACTAAGTTGTAAATGTATCCTGCATTTTATAGTAGGCTGTCTGCATCGTTAAAGAGCTGTATGGCCTCTGCTTCTTCCAGGCACTGGTGCAAGACAGGCCACATTTTGGGCTGTTGGGTTCGAACATTCGGTACGAGTTCGAGGAGACCGGCCTGCACATCGGTGTGCGGCAGCTGCTCGGCTTCCTCGACCAGTATGAGGCACAGCAGCCTCCCACAGCGGCGCGGTCCTTGCGCTTTCTAGGACTGTCAGCACGTGCATCGATGCAGGCCGAGCGCTGCCACGGCAGCAGCTCAGCAGGGCCAGTGACTCAGAAACCAAGGTCTACCTACACTTCTTTATGTTCCAGCTTGCTGAGAACCCACTATAGCCAGAATCTGCTAAAGTTACAGATGGGGACAGGAGGGGCGTGTTATTTTCAAACCACTGCCAGCCTGGAGTGTTTTTGATGATCAGTGTGGTTGATGGGTAAACTGCGATTCAGCATGAGAAAGCAATTTCATGCAGGTGCGTTTGTTTTCCTGTGGGAAAGTGAAAGGAGAGTCTGAAGGGGATGTCCTCCCCTTATAGGGCCAAAGCTTATGTGCAAATGTAGTGCCTAGCAGGGAGGGAAGCGGGTTTTTTTCCTGAAAGATAATAACTTGCATGTAGTAAACAGATTGCTTGGTACTTTTTTTTTTTCTGGTTTGCTTCATCGTAGTTCTCAGTGCATCACACACTCTTGCCAATAATTTCTCATAATTTGATCCTTTTATGCACCTAAGAGGAGTCCAGCCTCTCTCAATCTCAAGACTTTAAAAATGTTTGATTTTATTTTCTAAAAAAAATTTAAAAATAAAATTTATGAGCACAGTTATAGCCCTGTGACAATGTACATTTATTTTAGAAGTATGTATAGCCAAACAAGTAGAGATAATTTTTGAAAAGTTTGTCATAAATTTGTACTCAGGGAGTTCCAGCTGCATTACTATGGAAATTTTTGGTGCTGTTATTCCTCAAAAGAAGCAATGCTGAGTGACTTGATGGATGATCATATTAAAGTAATTGAAGATGAGGTAAATGGTACAAGCACGAACTAGCAGAAGTAAAGAACAGCTTTTAAACTTCCTAGTGAGAATTCTGGATGACTTCCAGATAAATTACAATGATACCAACACGGCCGTCCAGAGAAGTGCAGCTCAGATCTTCGTTTTGCTTTTTTCAGGAGGTGCCATACATTGTTCTTTGGTGTATGACTGGAGAATGCAATTGTGGTGGCTGAATCATTGAAGACTGGGATCAGCGTATGCTCCATAGTGTTCTAAACATGTTCTTTTCCTTGGGAATAATTACAAATGTAGATTACAAATTTGATCCAAGTGGCCTTTATTTTGCTGCTCTGGAAGGAGATGTAAATATCCCAGAGCAATGGAATTACCAACTGCTTATTTTTAAAAAAAAAAAAAAATCTTTACTAACATTGGTATGTGCCTCAGTCTGCTGTCACTGTAACTTCTTGGGTTGTATCTCTATTCTAGTGAAATGACTGTTCTACTTAAGAATCTTTTAAGGCTTTTTTGGTTTTGTATTTTTTCGTGTCTTCCTAAGGAAACATAGCTTCTGTGTTTGTACAGTCAATTTGCGCATCTTCTACTCTCCCCAGCTTTTAACAATTTTCAACTCCTTGGCCAGTTTCAGTCCAGCTTGTAAACCAGGTTCAATCTAGGGATGCTGCAGTTGCTGTAAGCTTCATGAGAACAATGAAGAGCTGAATATAGGGAGAAAGAAGGACATGGAGGGCCAGCGAGCCAGGACTTGGCACTGCTCTGTGCCGTTCAGCAGCACCTGGCCAGCCAGTGGTGCTGAGAGATATATCAGGGACAGGGGGAGAAAGATTGGTTTACAGTGGAAGCAGGATTTCAGGAAGAAGAAAAAAAAAAAAAAAAAAAAAA
>WHYT01015977.1:26079-48533 GCA_009806455.1 Tetrax tetrax
GGGAAAAAAGAATTAAAGAAAAAAAAAAAAAAAAAAAAAAAAAAAAAAAAAGACAAATCTGTAGGAAGCCAGATTTTTAGTTCTAAGCTAATAACTTATGCAGAAATACAGGAAATTCTGAAACAAATTAATTTCAATCACAGGGGAATAAGGTTGGAACTGTAATGATCTTTTAAACAATCCCCGTATAACAGCTCAATTTTCCTGTATTTTAACTACTCAGTCTCCTAAGTCCTCTTTCTTTTTCTCAAAATAAACCCAAATTTTTGTCACTTTCTGGTCTTGAGCATCTGGTGGTGGTGCAAAATCTGCCAACGAAGTTGTTCATGAAGTCACAGGTGACATCCTGAATAAGCTTCCTCCAAATTTTGACACTGAAGCAATAAGAAGATATCCAACCACTTTTACTCAAAGCATTGCAGACAATAACTGTTAACTCCTGTATTAACATCCAGAAGGCATTAAAGGTGAGCTGAAGATAACCTCTAAAGGCATACTTAGAACCTAGACTCAACCTCTTAGCTATTAATGCCAGTACTTTAGAGAACTGCCCCTGAAGTCTGATTCTGGTAGGTCAGTCAAACACTTTAAAGAATCCAGATTCCACACTGAATTATTGTTCTGTATAGGAACTGATAGGAATAACTGATAGGAATACAGTGGAATATAAAAGTACCTCTGTGCCTACTGTAGAGAAACCAAAACAGAAAGCTTTTAACTGCAGTTTTGCTAGCAAATCAGACAAGCAGTAACTTGGTTCACATCTGTTTTTCTGCCGTGCTGGCATGAAAGACTGAAGCACCTCGTACAATTTCTACAGATGAAAGGTCTCCTCAACACCTCAAATAGCAAATTACTGCCCATGAGGATTCCAGTTAAGATATCACAGACTAAAGTCTGTGTTTGTTCTCATTAGGCATCAAAAGCTACAGCTGCACAAAATACAGAATAAAGCAGGAAAAAAATCAGTTTGGGTAATTTTTATTTATTTTATTATAGCTTAAGGCTGATGAGGCATTTAAAAAAATTAAAAAAAACCGAACCAAAACAACAACAAAACACAAAACAACCACCACCCCTCTCCCCCTTTAAAGCCAAACTACAAGCTGAAAAGTCTGCCACTTGAGAATAATGCACTTGCAGCAATGTCACAGAGTTTTGAGAAAACTTTACATAATAATAAAAAAAAAAAAGCATTTACAGTTAGTAAAACTCAGAAGTGCTCTGGGAAGACCACGTTTCTGAGGAAGAATAGCAAGGGAGAATTTTCTAGTATGGGCATTTTTCTCCAAAAGACGCTACGGAACTTTTCCCTGACCAATCCAGGGACCAACTACCGATCAGATGGAAGACCGCAGTAACTCTTTATGAAATCCATTATGTCCTTTCTTCTTGTTCTCAGTGTTGCTCCTGTCTGATTTAGGTAGATGTTTGTAACATCTGTTGGACAAAGAACTATGGTGAATTTTAATCATTAAAGCAAGGCTGTCAGGCAAAGTATTTTGACATCATCTTTTCTAAAATCTCCTTTAGGGGCTAATAGCGATGTCTGCTGAACTGCAAGAAGTGGTGAACAGCATTATGAAAGGTAAGATTCCTGACTATGGATTGAGTAAATCTTACTCAAGCCTCTGACTGACTTTTCTTAATAGACTGAAGTTCTTACAGGTGAGCACACCCCATTTACGCAGATTTGTTCAGTGCCACGTATTATTTTTGTTTGTTGAGGTCAGGTGACTTCTCCACAAGTGAACACACAAATTACTTCCACTGAATAATTGGCAGGTGAAGTTCAGTTCATTTGTGCAGCTGTTTCGTGCAGCTGTTTGCTCATCACAGCTTCTAATGAAGCACTACATTTTGCTGCGTACCCTACACCTCATAAAGAGAGCTGCAGTCTGTCAGTAATACTGTGACAGAATTGGCCTTCTGAAGTGAATTTACTGAGGGCCTCTTAGAGGCCTCCACAGTGTAAGCTAGTAAAAAACAAGCAAACAAACTCCACAACAAAAAAAAAAAAAATCCCAACCAAACAACCCTCCCCATCCCCTCAAATCAACAAGTTCAATTAGGCCACATCTGCTCCTCAAGAGAAAATCATCCCTCCTCATCTTCAACTTGCTGTGCACACTTACGACATAGGACTTTGGCCTTGCAGGGGAAATACGACCCTGTCAAAGAGAAAACAGCCTGCAAAAAAATCTGTCATTTGCACAGAGAAACAAAGGTGAATGCTGAACACCCTTCAGTACTGAGGGAGAAAAGGAGAACTGAACACTCATTTGATGAACTCACAAGGATGATGCACATTTACCAGATTTATTCAGACTAAGTTGTTCACATAAGCTAAGTATTTCCAGGCAAGAGTGCTGGGGTTTTCCTGTGTGTGCATTTTTTTTTGTTTGAGGGTGGTTTTTTGTTTGGTTGTTTATTTTTTTTTAATAGAAGATAGTGACATTTTAAACAAGCTGTTTAAAAAGACATGGCAGCCATCCAAAATTCCAATGCTTTCAGAAAAGAAAATCCTGGATTCACAAAGGGAGAAATTACTTCTGCTCTTATTCTAGAAGATAGTTGCTTTACTAAATACTAAAAGGCAATTTTAAAATTTTCTTCTCCTTTCTCTTTTGCTGCTGCAGCTATGGTATGAAAATGGACCTCCACCAGTCTTCTGGATTTCAGGATTCTTCTTCACTCAAGCCTTCGTAACAGGTGCCCAGCAGAACTATACCAGAAAACACACCATTCCAACAGACCTAATAGAATTTGACTAGGAAGTGCTGGAAGATAAGGAATATGAAATTGCTCCTGAAGATGGTAAGTAAATGCATGACACAATTATCTGCCTTTGCTGATGTATTCAGAAGTTAACATTCATTTGCAGACTCATAGTTACGCAGTTAAGTTAATGAATTCAGCTGGAGAACATACACGACTGCACTGCTCCCCATGAGATACTCAAGAAGTGAAGAGGGAAAATACCATTTAAGTCCTTAAGAACTGCTGAGATAGTTCACCTCCTGCATTAGCATGCAGATATAAAATAAGAGAGGACACTCCTTACCCCAAACTTCCTACAACAGATCAAAATTCAAGTGATATCTAGCTTGCCTTCCATCCCCTTACCCCTCATTTTACTCCATTAGCATACATGTCTGAAGATGGATATTCTCCTAAGCCAAGGAAACCCACACATTTACTAGAGAAGCTGGGTATGCTACTTTAACTATCCCTAGAAAAATATCTCATGGATATGATTATAATGTGCAATAGAGGACTGCTCTTAGGGCAGAAAAGCCCTATTTTTATCAAACCACTTTATTATATATTATTTACCTTATGTTCCTGTTGCAGATATGTTTGTTAGGTCACACTTCCTCAGAAAAAAGGACAGATTAAATTGAACTGTTCTTTATACTCTTTCAAATACTTCTCTGAGGATCAGTTTGACTGGAAGTTGTGTAAAAAGAAGGGCTTGGCAGGTTGCCTGGGAGAGCCACATCCAGTCAGTTTCAAGTCATTTTCTGTTGAGGTAGGTTTATTTTCTGGTTTTAGAAGTTAACGGTTTTCAGTCAACAGAACAAGAAGGTGCAAGGTTGATGAAAAACAGATGTTGCTGTAATTTATTGTTTTCTTCTGGAGAGCTAATGGAATGACAGCTCTCATTCTATCATGACATTATGACATGTCAAAAAAAAGTTTGGTTTTTTTTTTTTAAACACGTAAAGATTTCTTTTTTTTTTTTTTTAGATTACTCCCTTAATGAACTGCTTTAAAAAGGTATAAGCACTTGGCAAGTTGAAACACAAGCAATGAAACAATGTGAAGACTAACTAGTGAAAGATTGTTTATATGATCAAATCTCCAAGTTCTGAAACATTAAAGCTGACAATATGTAGTACATACAGAATACCTTATAACCATGACAACTGTAAAAATAGTGTCCTGTACTTTGGAATGGTTTTTAACCTCTAACACTCAAAAAGGCTGGACATTTTAACTTTATACATCTTTATATAATTGCAATCATAATAAACTGTAATACAGTATAAGACTGTTATACTCAAAGTTGTTTGATCATCACTTGGCACACACAAAACTGACAAAAAGTCCCACAAAATCAGCTGGCAGTTAGCAAAGTGCGTTGCGCTACCCGCTACTCCCAGCCAGAAGACATTTTCAGTTTTTGCGAAATACGGTATCTTTCCCAACTGATTCAGGAGTCTACATTCAGAGATTGCTTTTGGATGGAGCACGCTGGAACAGGCAAACAAGGAAGCTAGGAGAATGTAATCCAAAAATCCTTTATGATGCAGTACCTGCAGTCAGTATCTTCCATTTTAGTGACATTTTATAATATTAATTTTTTTTTTTTTTTTTTTTTTTTTTAATGCTTTTGAATTTTCTGGCAGCTTTGGCACGTGTTGGGAGCTAGCTCCCAGATGAAGTCTGGCTTACCCAGCCTGCTCTTGCACGGGTGGAGAGCGAGGTTTCAGTGATTTGTTAGGGAAAAAGCCCTCCGTTCCTGTTCCCTTCACCTGGGACAACTGAGTCGCCCACCTGAGCAGAGGCTGAGGGCAATCCTCTCTCACAAGTGAACACCATGTATTTGATTCTATTACTGTCACTGTTTGTCATTAGACATGCATTTGCGTTTACCTAATTGGTACTAATTTATTCTTATTCTTAATTTCCTGGTGTAAGTTGCCATATTGCAGTGTCTGACTATCCACAGGACTTTATGTTCTTGTCTCTTTCTTGAGATATCTTATTGACTAAAGTCTCATGGAGGGTGGAAGCAGGGTCTGAGTGACTCCAGTGGTTTTTATTTTACCTGCAAAAGGAGGACTTTTCAGTTTAATGCTGGACAGTAATAGCACAAACACTTTTAACGTCTGGTGGCTAACCCAGTATCATAACTATTCCATCCCTCTTCTACACTGGACATCTTTCCCATCTTTGCTGTTGTCTGTTTATCGCTTTGCAGGTTGAAGATGCCTGAGGACAGAGTAATTTGGATAACATAATCCATGACACAGTAACAGTCTTCCTGTACATTTAATGAGCTAGGGGTCCTATAAAAAAAAAAGAAAAAAAGGTAGTTATATAATTAAACACAGCATCATAAGGTCCAATTCTGAATTAATGAGCACCCTTAATTTTGGTACCTCTAATTTTGGTACCTCTCCTATTGTTAGTTTGATAAATTTGCACCCTCTATCATAATCTTAAAGGTGAATTTCTGTGTGTTTATATATATGGGGTGTGTGTGTATGTGTGTGGTCAATTTACAGTTTATGAGAATGACAGCTTTGAATAGCATCCATTTTGTTGAAATAAAGTGGCAACCAGAATAAACCCTCAAGGTTGTCTGAATATTGTTTCCCTTATTGTTTTGTTTGCTGTAAATCAATAGATTCCACCAGAGCCTGGCTGAGCGAGAGCAGTTCGCTTTGTCTCTCTCTATCAATTTAATCATCTTCAATCATCCCCATGATACTATTGACCAATTATATCAAATATTTTCAGCCCCTAAATACAAGCTGATGTATCGTTCTCTCTGCAAAACGCAAGGAAGAAGTGGTTACCAGCTCTTCGGCTGGAGACCTTTTGGGGCAGCTGCTCGGTAATTTGACTCTGCTTGAATTGCAGGCCCTCCACTAAACTAAATACCTCCGTAACAGATGAATATGTAGATGGTTACGGTGAATCACCTGACGCAGGGTTGCCTCCTTTGCGATGTGGTGGCCGTGCCCACAAAGGAGCGAGACCCTTTGAAACAGCTTATGTGACCTGGGCCAGCGATGCCACTGAAAGCCCCACTCCGGCCTCCTCTTTGTTGTAGAAATGACTTCTAAAGCTTGCTGGCTGACTGAAAACTAATCTGTCTTTTCTTTTCTTGGTTGGGTTAGTTTTCAGACAGATCAATCACCTGATCCAGCTGACTGCATGGCTGCTCACGCCCCGCTGTCAGCACTGCAGCGGCCACCGTAAGGCAGCATGAGGCCGGAGGGGCCGGTCAGCCCTCTTGGCGGGGACAGTCATGGGGCTCCAAAGGAGCGAAAACAAAGTTTGCGGAAAAGCAGCTCTGGCAAAACAAGCTGTGCCTCTTGCTCCTGTGCTTTTTGGAGCAAAAGCCTTCACGATTTCGACTGTCAAATGGTGTTGTGATTAGGACACTTTTCTTTCTCAGCACTTGCATCTTGTAAAGGATCTGATACAACGTTCCTTGCTCCAGACTGGTAACATAATTATTTTTTTTTGCAAAAAAACCACTTGGATCAGTCTGTAGGTCAGTCTTTTAGGCAAAGATTTTATTCCCTTAAACCTGAATGCTAGTGGAAGCCTCCCTTGAATTTAATACTCAGTTCGCAGTGCTCTCCCTGTGCTATCCTGTGATTAAATCCAAGTGCGCTACTAAAACAGATGGGTTGCATTTTCCAGAGGTGTCTCTTACCTCTGGGAGTTGTTCTCTAGCCCATCAAGGTATTTCCTTTAGCTTCTGTTGCTTTTATTCAGTCTGCTGTTATTGATTATATGGGTTCCAGCCCTCTCCTTTAAAGAGGTAGGAGAAGTTTGCTCTTTCATTTCTTGCTAGTAATTCCTCAAGCACTTCTACAAAATCATCTTTATCTTCAATAGCAGCTGTCATCTTCCTCCGGGCCTGCGGCATCAGAAAATGGTGGCAGTGTATTCCTTGCTGGTGGCATTGACTTGAATCTGAAGAAATTCATTTTTGTAATGTTATTTTCATCTTTTAGCATTAATTTTTAAAATTTTGCTACATCAGCTGTACTGTATAGGCAGCAATGTGATCTCTACAAATAACTTGTGTAGCAATCTTAATTCTCATTACTGATTAATATCTTCTTATCTTAAAAATCTTAATTCCTGTTACTGTGACATGGCCATTGCATCTGTGAGTGGAGAACTGAAGCCCCAAAGACTTGCTTGGCTATCAGCTGGAATCTATAGATTTGAAAAATGAACTTATTGTTGGAAACTGAACCAGCCTTCGTTTTGCCATTTAACCATTGCACTAACCTTGGCTTCCATCACTGATGAAATATGGCAAACTGAAAGAGCGTGAGCGTGATTAGGGCAGTGTAAGTTTCTCTGGCAAATGAAACGATCAGCTCAGCGTGTCTCAGTAGGGTTGTTGCATTGACCCAGACAGAAACTGTACTGTCCCGTACCAAGAACGCTTATTTGAGCAATCTGTGCTCTTTCTTCTGTGATGAGAACCCAAATTCACACTTAACATTCAGTGAAATACAGCAGACATTAAAAAAAAACCCAACATAATACTGAGTATCACTGCCCCACAAATTATACCTTTGAAAAGTTTTATTGGAAAACAAATTATTTACTAATAGGTTGAATTGCATGATTTTAGAAAACTGTTTTGCAGAAGAAGGAATTATTAAGTGACAGGTCTAAGTCTGTCATTGCATAAAACTGACCTTTTTCCTTTCAGTTCATCACCTTGTGTGTCTGTGAAATTCACTTGAAAACTAATGTTTATCCTTATATATTCTTTATATCTAGAAATCCTTCACAATTCTAGATATAATAAAAGCCAATTATGCAAATATGTCCTTACACCATGGTACACATTTGGACACACTGTGGGTGTATATTCATATATGTTCATATGATAATCACGTTTATTGTGTAACCTCTAGAACTACTCACACCCACCAAAACTCCAAAGCTCTTCTGTAATGCATGGTTTAGTTTTTCAGTAACTACATGTTTCATATAAAGATTGCGGCTTTAATACATTGGAAAAAGTTTTTAAAAAAGCAGTTCTATTGCTTCTGGATTGTCAGGTGACCTGGTACACTGTGGTGGGAACATCCTTTGAAGAGAAATTGTCTGCAGGGCCTGATAGGTGCAAAGAGGAGCAATCATGTTTAGATATTATTGCAGTAGTTCTCAGATGGATAAGGATGTTCCCTCCTTTCTCTGGATTTCCACAGGATAGATTTTTGCCACTTGTGACTCAGAGTTGAGTGAGTGTTTCCGTAGGCTCCCTTGTTGTTAGCAAGTTGATAGTGGTCTTTATTGTGTTTTTGTTTCCATAGTCCACTCTCCCTATCACAATGTGCCTGAGAGAAGGTAAGATTTATATTAAGAACAATTTACTCAAACTGAAAGGAGAATAACTGGGGCTGGCAGGGGAAGCCATACTGGGACTGTCTTGCTGAACATGCCTGCTCCTTTTGATCAGAGGAAGTCAGCATCCTGGGGTTTTTAGCAGTCCTGTTGGACAATCTGTAGTGAATAGTACCTTCTCTTGCATTTGACTGGTCAGTTTTGGTCACCTGATGACTCATAGCTGTCATCCCAAATGTGACTTTTTTTGGTATATTCCAATTGGGATAAAAGTGATGGAGAAGTTGCAGCAGGTAAAAAAAAAAAAAAAATAAATACACAATACAGGTGTTGTTACAATGCACCTCTGAATATTCAGACTGATAATTTTTTTATAAATCCCTTTCCTGATGCTGTTCACTGTACTTTTCTAGAAGCAGGGAAAAGGGAGTAAGAACTGCAAAGTGCCTTCCTTAGCAGCCGCCTGACTTTTGCTGTGCTGATTATATAGGTCAATACCCCACCACTTAACTGATTTTCCAATCTTTGTGAGTTTTAGTTTATGAGGACTGAGGTGTGTCTTTCATCCCAGTCCACATATGCATCTGTCCAGGGGTGATGGAGGAAAGGGAAACAGCTGGGATTTGGATCAGCCTTCTGCCCCAGTCTGTGCAATATGGTAGAAGTGACTTTGCTGTTTTATATACATGATAATGGGAGGCTGGCAACGCGAACCTCAGCACTGAAGTGGTGCTGCCATTATCTGCCTGCTTGCCCAGCCAGGTTTGGCATTGACTGAACCTGAAGACTTCAGGATAGTGAGGCAGGCGATACTGCTGCGGGGTTTCTATGGAAACAGAAGTGAGAGATGAGAGGCAACTAATAAGAGCTCAACTCAGCCAGCTCCTGGATGGTGATTTAAAAGTACGGACTTTTAAAAATAACCCCTTACCTTATTTCCCCCCACCTAATCTTTGTTTCTGAAGAAAGGGATCAGAAAGGCAGTGGGTTGCTAGCAGCAATGAATGAGAGCTCTCACTCACTGCTTTCATCTGTTGGCTGTCATGCAAGAGCTGTAAGTAGCAGTTTACTAAAACTGGCTGCAGGCTTATAAAGTGTGTAGCAATTGTAATTTTGGACTAGAAGAAAACGTGAAAGGCATTTTAAAGGTACTCTTCCACTCCTGTGTTCATCTTTTTGAATGCAGTGACTTCTATGATGGCACAAAGGCACTTTCTAAACCACAAACTTAGACTAGATAATAACTCTGGCAGAATGTGTGTATATTTTACTGCATGCAAAATGCTGTTTGGTATGTTGTATTCATATTGCAAACAAGATCCAGGTCTATTATTCCTTTTAATCTGTTTTGTTCCTCTTAATCCTTTCCAGCATTGTCCCTGTGCTGGCAAGTTCTTATTTTGTAGACCCACAATGCTTCAAGAAATGTTTTGTGAAGTTTTTTTCCAAGAAGGATCTTAGAACGTGGTTACTATGTATCAGTGAAAAAGGAAATTGTCAATCCTCTGTTTTATTTAAATTGCTTACATTATTCTTCTTTTCTTCAAAGGTTTTAGGAGATTGGAAATTATGATTGTATCCATTTCTTATATAAAATTGAATACTGATAAAACATGTCATGGTTGATGTTAAGGCTGAGTTTAGTGCATTCAATCTCATGCTGAATTGATTTTTGCTGTTTTTATGTTAATATGACTCTTGGACACTTGTATTAACCTTTAGAATACAGGGACTAGATCAGATTGTGACTCAGCTTCTTAATCATTTTTTTAATATCTATTGAGAGTTTTAAAAAGAAACAGAGACACTCAAGAGATATGAGAGCTCTACAACTTATTGTTACATGGCAGTTCCCATCCAACCAGATGCTGAAGTAGAATGAGGGAACCAGCTAGCTGATGTCCTTGTGCATCTATGTGCCTCTCCTCAGACTCAGCTGTCCTGTCCTGTCCCTTTGGATAATGCCTTAGTGATTCTGGGAAGCCTGGGGCAAAGGTAGAGGGACACTGCCTGTTGTGTACACTCAGGAATATTCCCACTCTCCATACTGTACCTGGAGTCCAGTTTGCTCCCTGGGGCCAGTTGCCTATCCAGTGGGCATGTCTGCAGCCATGTGGTTATGTGATGTGGGTAATGCTGCTGAGAAAACTCTCCAGAGAAACAAAGATCAGAAATCAGTAGTTTGTGGGAACTGGGAGCTCTGTTGGGTGATCTAGATAAAGTTCGGTTCTGTAGCAAGGAATAAACTCCTGCACTTTGTTGCTTTGCTGGAAAAGACTGTATGTACAAGGGGAGCATTTAAACTGTTTTCTCTGTGCATTTAGTAAGCATTTTTTCTAAAATTTTATATGGAAAATTCAGTTACCTTTAGAAAAAAGTTATCAAAACTGAAGCGCCACTACAGTGTAAACCAAAGGAATTTAAATTCACCTCTAAATGTAAATCATTGAAGGTTGAGTAAGTTGCCATTACACAGACATTTCCATTTTTCTCAGTTTTTTGGGGGGAGAAGGGAGAGGAATGAGAGTAGAGAGGAAGGTAGGGAGTAGCTAAGGCTTATTTTAATTAGTAGTGATTTAAGTATGAGCAATTTTCAGCATCTTAGTATTTTTTTTTCCAGAAAAGAAGAAAGTGATTACTATCTTCTATGAGTTTTATTTTTCCCTTTGATGTACTCTGCATTCCTCCTGTTGATTATAATATGCGTAACAGTTGTGCTTGCAGACTTACAGATGTAACACATGCTGATATGTCCTCCCAGAGGCATGGTAGATTTGACATGCAATTTTTAAATACTGTATTTGTCACTACTGAAAAGCTTCTAAGACTATAAACATCATTAGTTCACAAAAAAAAAATCCCAAGTCACATCAATTGCTATAGCTTGCTGGGTTTGTACACATACACAGGTAGAAGTGTAGAATATTTGTAAAAATATTTAATGTTGCAATGATGTAGATACCATAATATGTAAAAAACATTTTTCAGGGTAGGTTTTTGCTGCTGTAAAAGAATCATTCTGTTCATAATAGCTGTCTTCCTCAGCACTGTGCTGACAAGGACTTGTTATTTTAAGTATCTCTTAGAGATACCGGGACAAAAGTAGGGTTATACTGCTGGCAGCATGTCCCTTTCCAGGGACAGTCGATGAAATTTAGTCTTGTGAGTGTGAAAGTTCCCCTTGGAATGTGATCAAGGCACTTAAGCACTTCTTAATTTTTATAGCGAATCATAGACTTCCCTGAATTGCCTTTTAAACCTTCTGCCAAGTGACAGCAGTAGAAATGCTGCCAGAAGGATTGGTAGACATACCTATCCATTTGTGTAAAATAACTAAGACTGATGCAAGTCTTTGTGTTTTTAGGGTAGTACCAGTCATCACAGCCTCTGAACATGATTTATTAAAATATTATTTTTTTTCTTTTCTTCTTGTTAACTAGCCCTGCTGGCATGAGTTAAGCTTAAATATAATATATTTGATTATGTTTAATAATATTTAGACTAGTCCAGCTGGCATGAGTCACACTAAGGGAAAAAAAAAAGATAACAGTTTTAGTATAATTTGCTTAGATACTAGTGTGGTAGGTCCTAACACATGTCTGTAGAAATGGAACAGTGTTAACTTATGATAGTACTATTGCAGGGCACTTCTGGGGTGTGGGGAGAAAATGTTAGCATTTTGTCTGAATGTTTCTTTTGGAAGAAAGAGCTAGGAAGCAATTTTGCAGCCTTGGTTCTGCTTCTGGGTAGGTTTGTTTTTTGTTTTTTGTTTTTTTTTTTAATCCATCCTTATGAGGTTTCCCTCTATTGCTTTACCAGTTTCATTGTTCTTCTGGAATGTTGCCTTCATGCGAGATAGTGCCTGTGGAGGGAGAGAAAGAGAGAGAGAGGGAGAGGGAGGGGCTTTTAAGTACCTGAAGCTAATCTCATTTATCCCTCAAATTATCCCTGTTCCGCAGGTGCCATCTACCCCGTTGAGTATATGATAGCCATCCATCAACATTTGCAACTCTGTAGAGTTGTTTCAGGCTGAGGTTGGATTTGTACAGCTTTTATTAAAGAATCACTGATACTACAAGTGAAAAGCAACCTGTTAGAAGATATGTTTAATTTTTTTTTTTTTTATTTTTCCTCCTTATATGGAATTATCTCTTTAAATGTTGGGGTTTTTTTTCTATCTTTTAGATTTAGATGTTCTCAGAAATGTAACTTGCAGTGACAGACAGGACTGTTTCTTAGCTTAACAAATCTCACTAACTGATGGTGTTTTCTACTATTCAATCTTTTTTTCCCTTCTTAATGTAATCTCATTAAAACTAGCATATTTTAGGCATCGCACTAAGTGATTTATGGAATCTGGTGAAATACAGACAAATGTGTTCCCTTGGTCACTGATTCAGAGAAAGAAGCTCAGTTAGCATCAACTTTCAAATTTAAAGAAGTTCTTTATTATTTATTTATTTATTTATTATTATTTTTAAACTTCATCGTCCTCCGTGAATTTATTTTTCCTCCATTTTATTCTTTTTGGTAGGGGTCAGGATAAATTCACTTCACTTCTGCGGAGTTTTTTTTACCACTTCTGAGCAAGTCCCTCAGCCTCCAGCTTTATTGGGACTGTAGATAAAGTGGCAGTTTTGGGCAAGTTAAACATTTATTAAAATAAAGGAATCAGCTGGCAGGTCAGAGGGCTTTCCTGAATGGTAGTTTTAATGTTCACAAATATTATGGCTAATTTGGTTACAGCCATAACTAGATATAGCTGTCAGCTCAGGAAGAGAGGTACTGAAAGACTGACGGACTGAAATGACATATTGGAGCTGACTGCTAGAACAGTCATGAGTCTCCTGGCTGGAGTGTGCTGGGAGAAGAGAAGAGTTTCTTTGAACAGGAAGTTTACTGCTGTGTTCACAACAGGCTGAACCGTTTGAAATAAGATTTGGGGAAAAAAAAAAAAAACCGCACCAAAAGCCCACAAACCCCGAGAAATCTTTCTCTCTTATGGTCCAATTAGTTCAGAGTTGGCTCTCCTTACACCAGGATGCATGAGGAGATGGCGACCAGAGAATAGCTAGTTAATGTTTTTTCGGCTTGCCCAGAAAAAGCAAATTTAAAACCCTTTCTGGCAGTGTGAGGCTGGGTTGTGGAGCTCAGTGCCAGAAGAAGTTAAGGAGGACAAAGGAATAAATGAGTTAAAAATGGAAATAGGGAGGTTCATGAAGTATAGTTTCCATGGTGGCTATAAAGCATAATGGTCCAGAGGTAGTCAGCTCATTCAAGTTCTCTCCAGTTTAACAGAAAGTAGGAGGAATAGGTCCTGGTTTTACAGGTCTGGTCTTCCTTAACTGCTGCTCTGACCCATGGTCAAGGACAGCATTCAGGGTACCAGCAGGAATCTTCTTGCAGGTTAGGGGCTTTGGCTTTTTTTCTCCAGAAGTAGGAGATACTCATTTCAGTGTATATTTCTGGAGTTGCTTTGTGGTTTGTTTCTTTTTTAAATTTTGCACTGAAAATAGGTTGGATAAGGAGATAATGCACAGATGTTCGTTAGGTACCTGTAGCAATCAGGAAGATGGGATCTTTTACGGGAGTTTTCTGCTCTTTGTGCAGCTCTACAGGTCTCAGGTAGGAGCTGAATTACGTATTTACCATTGCACACATATTGCTTACAGAATGGATCCAACTGATGTTTCAATTTCCTACTTCTTGAAATCGCGTGCTGCAGTGTTTTGTACTACTTTTGTGATTGTTTTTGTCCTTTAAAATTAGATCATAAGCAACTTCATTGTGAATGTGTTTACATAATTGTGTGTCAGAGAAGATGGATTCTGACTCACTTTCTCTCTCTGGTAAGGATGATGGTTATTTTTTTTTGTTTTTAATTTCATACTGGTACAGAGGACTTTGGTTGGATCTAATCTATTTAGATTTTTATTTCAGATAATTGCAGAAGAAACGAATACCAGAAATAGCTTCTTACACAAATGTTTTTGGTTTTTTTTTCTGTAGCTTCTTGATAGATGGCAATCTTGAATGTTTTTTGAATCAGGCCATTACAGAATATTTGAGGCTTACATACCAGGTTTATGGTAGTATACTGATTACTTCTGATAAAATGTGGCCGATACATAGTGAATTATACTGTTGAGTTCTTCATGATTGAAACAAATATTTACAAGTACATCTTAGTCCATTCTCCACTTTTCTTTGATTTTTTCTGTTCTCTGTTCCTGAAAGAATTAAGATAAGACAGTGTCCTGGTTCTGGCTAGGATAGCTAATGGGGATGGGCAGGGGCGAGTGGGAGACAGATTAACAGTACTGAAGGCAGATAACTATTTGACTTTACTTTAGATGTTTAAAATTACTACTTGTGTCTTGAAAACTAGTAAAGAAAAAAATGCTAATATCATTAGCATTTTCATTTATGGATAATTCTGTTTTAAGTTATCCTTTCCCAGGAGTAGTTTTAATGTTGGTGCTATCTACTCCAGGAGAAGAGAAAGCAAAGATTGCTTGTAGATTGAGGGTTGAGAATTTACTTAAACATGAATCCCTGAAGAGCAGAACCACTTGAGTTCTGTTTAGCTCTACCTTAATTGTGTTGAAATGTTTCAGGAGACAGTTATTATATGAAATATGATCCATCACTTAGAAAGTTATGTGAAATTATTTTAAAGTATGAATCCCAAGAGTTACTTGAGTTACTAGTTCACAATTTTGAATTATGCAAAAAAAAAAAAAAGATCCATAAATTTTGGGATGAATGTTAGTTCTGTTGTTAACTAGCTGAATTATATTGAAATATATGTATAATTAGTACTATGTCAAAAAGAATAACAACATTTTGGCGGAATTACCATGGGAGTATACCTCTTTAGCAGGATATGTGCCTTGATCCTGAACTCCTGGAAAATATTTTCTGGTTATATTAAAGAGCATAGAGATATAGAGTGTTAAAGCCCAGGGAAGCTTGTGTTTTATCTTTATTGCAAATCTTCTTGGCCCATGAGTGCATATGATGGCATGTACATCCTTTGTCTTCTAGAATTCCAGAAAGCAATGAACACTGTTGTGAAATTTTTGTGGTTTTAATCTGCATTTTGTATCTACTTGCACAACAAAATTTAAATGAATGATGCCTACAGATTCATAAGGTATAAGCTTATATTTCAGATTTGGTTCCTGAAAATACGTCCTTTTCCTGGAAGAAGGTCTGAGAGGATGTGCATTGGTCAGAAATAGGCACAAGTTCCCAAGCACCAAAGATATTAGTATTTCATAGCTCTTCCCAGCTGGATTTCAACCTAATTTGGCATATATATCGTAGTTGACCTCAGAGAGAATAATTCAGATGTTTGAACCTCTTAGATGTGTAGCCAAAAGCGAGTTGTCTTGTTGCATGTATTTTTAAACATCTGCAAGCTGAGCTGGGAAGCAAAATGCAAATTCTAGGACTTGAAGATACCTGTGAGATTATAAAAATCCTTTCCAGACAGTGGGGACTCCTAGAACCTACAAACATATGTTTTTTCCAGGAATGCTGTATTTAGTTTAGTATTTGCTTTAATTTCTAGTAACTCAAGTACAAATGACAATAGAAGTAGCTCATCAATAATTTAATAGTAAATGTACAATTGGAGGTAGTATCTTTTGTTGAACCTGTTAATGCATATTCCATGAGGACTGGAGGAATTGTTTCCTGCAGTTTGTATTTCTGCTGTATTCAGATATAGGAATAATTTGTTGTTCATGTATGCCAAAAAAGTTTAATGTTGTAGCTATTTATCGCTAGCAGAATTGTTTCTTTCAATAGCTCTCTTTTACACAGGCTGATACCAGTACATAAACAAATGAGATATCCAGTAGATTGCAGAGGAATTCCCATGCCTCTTAGTTAGGAATAGGAAGGGGCTAACTTCTCAGCTCATAATCATGTGAGGTTTAGGTGAGGAGTTTTAAGTTAGCACTCAAACTCTTGTCTAATATAATAATGTGCTGGTTGTTTTAGCTTCACTGAGTGTTGCATATATATATAAATATGCCCTATTTTTGTTATAGTCATTTTTGCTTCAGATGTTCCATTCTCTGACCATATTTCTTTAAAAGCAGTGTGGGAAAGCCTGTGTTTCAGCAGGATGTCCTGCATTCACCAGTTGACCTTTGAGGGAGAATCGTATCTAAGCATTGATTTTTAAAATGCTTATATTGTCTGCAACCATGGGTTTGATTCCAAGAAGGGATTGTTTGGTCCTTCACCATTATAAAGACTATAGCATGACCTCTGTTGAGAATTTTTTTGTGGAGGTTGTTCTCATAAGCACCTATAATCCAGGATTCTCTTGGCTACAAAACCACATAATTAGTCTTTTTGTAATTGTAAGCTCTTACTTTTGACCGAACTCCTGTTTAGTCATAGGCCCATAGCTTACATCCACCCTCTTTGCTAGCCGTCCTGAAGAAAGTTGCATTTTAGTGGCTGGTGAAATGATTTGTCTCTGCAGCGATTCATAAGGCACCCTCAAATCTTTGAAAAGTTACAATTCGCTTTCAGAAACATTACAAGCATTGATTAAAACAGAACAGCTTTCTTGCAGTGAGGAAATGGGCATGTGCCATCATGTTTTAGATTACTTTTCATTATGTGCTATGACCCAACAACACAAATTCGGTAGGTTCAAAACTTCCCTTAGGCTTCTTTAGTTCCAGTCTGTGAGGTCCTTTGTTGTAAAAGCTGTTGGTTTATGAAAGTGAAGGCAAAATACTACACAGGTTCCCACAAGTTTGAGTTCATTTGGCATCCCCATACAAGATCTGCTGCCAGTATGCATCCACAGATGAGACCAAACATGCTGTCATCTTTCCACAGCGATCCCTTTTCTCCTGAAAATCTTGTTTTTTAAAAATAGACAAATATGTTAGTCTGGGAAAAGAGGTTTTCTTGGCTTTGAGTTTTAGCAGGAGATTGGAGAGGATTGCTTGAAGAAACAGTAGAAATTGCCACATATGTTTCATATAATGGGGTTGTGTTTGCCTCCTCATCTTCAATAACGAGACATGCAGGAGCTGCTTCTCTGAGTAGTCCTCTCACTGATCTTATTTGACTAGACAATATCTAAGATCCTGGCAGGGAAAACTAAGCATGGTATCTTTTGCAGTCAGTGATGGTGAGGAGCTGAGGTTATGATCTTTCTCCCATCTGTGCCATGGAAATTACCTGTCTTTTTCTCCCGTGTGCCTCAGAAAAAATATTGGCCTTGAGCTTTGGAAGTTTGAGGTAGAGAAAAAGAAAAGAAATAACTGAGCTTCATTCCATAAAGCAAAATATCCAGGAGCAAGATGCAGATGGGAATTCAAGTGTATTTCTGAGCACTACAGTCACCATATTTAGGAGCAATGGTTTGGTTCATCGGCAACCAGGAGTAGGAAATGGCCTTAGATAGAATCATAGAATGGTTAGGGTTGGAAGGGACCTTCAAAGGTTGTCTAGTCCAACCCCCTTGCAAGGAGCAGGATGCAGATGGTGTGATTTGAATTGAAGATGACAGACTGTAGTACTTTTCTGACTATATGCATTTTAAAAGGTTGGTATACGAATACCTAATCCAGAAGAAATCTTTTAGAAGTGCACCCTTATATACTCAAATACCTTTTAACATAAATAGGAGTCTCTTCAAATCTCATTTTAGAAGGTGCCAATGACTTACAGGGATGCACATCGCCTAGGAAAACAAAACTCCTCTGAGACTGACAGTTTTGCGATGTTGAGCTGAGTAACAGCTGCCTGAGCAGTGTTTCAGGAGAATGAAACCAAGGAGGGATATCTGCTACAGCTTGTTTGCCCAGAACAATAGTGTGTTGTAGTTTTCTAGGTTTTTCTTCCCTCATAATTGTGACACTTTTGATTAACTCTGAAGTTTTTGATAGTGTCTCATCATGAGATAAACTGAAGTGTAGAGCCTGTTAAAGATCTAGTTCGACTATAAAGTGAAGAAAGGCTTTATTTTTAATGAGCCTGAAAAGAAACCATGTTCTTGGGAAAGAAAAAAAAAATATTAAAGGGGGCTTATCAAGTCAAGCTTTTGTGTGAGTCTAAGTGTATTTGGCAGGATGGCCATTCCTGTGGGCTTATTTCTGTCACGTCTTAACACCAGGCTTGTCACAAAGCAACTCCAAATGTGTCATTTCCAAGTACGATGTCACCTATATTGCAGAAAACAACCTTTATACTTTCTATTTCTCAGAATTTGCTGACAAAGCATCAAAGTTACCAGAATTCATTGTTGTCTCACCTTGTGCTTTTGCTCCACAGATGCCGGGGGCTCACCGAGCCATTGCCAACCTTCAGCAGTGAGGCCATGCCGAGCAGGGAGGCTGTGGTGAGCCTCTTCCCATGTCTCAGGGGAGCCTGGTGCTGAGTGTGGCAAAACCCTCTGGGAGGTAACACAGGTGCGTGAAAAATATTGGGGAAATGGCTCCTTATTGATTTTGCATTCATGTTTGACATGCAGAGTGGGGATAATATTCCAGTGGCAATTACCCTCAAGACATGCACCATTATACAAAATAAATGTCAGCGCTTGCCCTCCGTAGTGCAGGCAGCCTTCTAACTCACACAGTTAATTTGCAGATTTTGAGATTTTACATTGGCAGAGCACAATTAATTAGCATATCCTGAAATAATTATTAAAAACATAACATTAAGGATTTTTTTTTTCTGCTCCTTGTTAGTGTTCTTGGGAGTCTTAGAGCAAGAATAAATGTTCATTTATCCAACTGGATAAATGCTTAGGTCCAATCCATACTGATTTCTCCTGCTCTCTGCTTCACCTTTCTGTATCTCCCTCAGCCTTTTTTGATGCCTTCTTAGTAAAGGTCCACTTTCAGATAGTCAGTACTGGTGAGCACAGAGAGAGAATGCTGATGTCAAGTATAGATTAATTTCTGATAAATCATAAGTCAAGACTGGTAAAAGTCAAGTTCTGATTAAAAATGAGTCAAGTTCTGATAAAAGATGAGTCAGGCTTCATATTTGGAGATATATAGATTTTTATTTTTTAACAATTCTGATACCTTTCTAGAATTTTTGTTTCTAAGCTATTATGATTGCGCTCAGGTGCAAGCTGAAGCTTTTACAATTTTATTGTCAGTGAAAGGTGCATACTTCACAGCTAGAGACTGAAATTCACTATTCTTTTAGTCAAACAAAGGTGCACAAAAAAAAAGGGAGCTCTACTCTGTTGGAACATAAATGCTGATGGTATAGGAACACTGAGATTTGCAGGATTTTGTTTTAGTCCTCTGCTGAGAATGACTACTGTAAACATTGCTGTGGAATACACTGACATGTGGAGAGAAACATCTAATTAACATATTTTATTGCCTGAGAAATAATTAGAATAATGTGAAATAATCTCATTGTCACTATTCTGAACCCACAGACAAGACTGGAGAAGTCCAGGGTGTGAACTTTCCATGGTGGCTGAAATCACCTAGACTGATGGGAGCTGTGCAGCTTGTGCACGTTGCTGGCCCCTTCTGGGATGAGAATTTGATTTTCACTGTAAATTTTCTGGAGCTGTCTGTTCCTTTCCGTGGTCTTTAATTTCTTATAGACCGAAAAAAATTAAAATGTGTGAATTACCATGTTGGTTTTAGGAAAGGAAACATAATGATTTCGTAAAACCAAACATGTTTTTAGAATAAATTCTTTTCCTCCTCTGGTTGGAGAAAGGATTATGTACTTCTCACTTTGGCTCCTCTATGAGTTAAGAGAACAAAAAAAAGCATATTGGGCTATGATGGTGCATTGCCTGTTTTGACATTAGAGTTACTTAGTCCAGTCACTCTAAAGTAGTAAGAAACAGTAGAGATACCAAATTAGCTGCTTAAAATAAATGGATTATTTTTAGAAAACACAGAAACACTGACTTGTTCACTTAAACAGGAGTTACCTCGTGGTCGCTTTCTCTAGTTTTGGGTAGGTAATATATTCAGGGCTTAAAGAACAAAGAAGCATAAGCTTCAAACATCTCTTCTCCTTATATTCTTTTGAATTACTGTACAGTAATTTGCGTAAGTGGCTTCTCTTGCTCCCTTAATGACTGCCTACTTTTCTTGCTGTGTTTTCTTGTATAGGATCACAAGATGACTACACAGCTACTTCAGTGATATCAGTAATGGACTAGATAATGTTAGATTTCTATTCTGAAATATCTCCACAGTATGTAAAAAAAAAAAGGAAAAAAAATTATGCTTTTCATGCTTGAAGAAATGTAACACTGATTAGAAACTTGGTTGTGAAGATTAAGGCAGTGAAGAGGTATTCCTTGAAACTGTACTAGCTTTTCATATCTTAGTTTTAAAATGGTACCACAGTACATTTTACCAAAAAATGGATAAAAATGCTACTTTTGACTGTACCATTTTCATTGTTCTTTGATTCACAAATATTTTCATTTCTTCCCTAGTAATCTGCCAAGTCCAGAAAAATAAATTTTGATTTTTCAGAGTAAGTTACTCTGCATGTTTTTAGCTGGATATTGCACTAAAAGTATTATTTCTTTTCTTACTGGCAATATGCTTTCCAAGCATAAGTGTAAATGGTATACCAAGTTAATTGAACAATATTTTTATATTACTTGCCCTGTTGAGCACATAAGCTTTTTTTTCAACAAGATAGAAAATGTATTTCAACTTTCAGTTAGACAAGAAGACTCTTATCCAATTTTTATTTAATGACACTCTTTTATTCAAGTATTTTCTAAGAAAAGAAAATGAGGAATATTTAATGTTTTTTTCATGAAGGAAAACAATACAGAGAACAGCAGAAACTGTTTATCTGGAGTATAAAACATTTCTCTGCTCTTAGGAGATGCAAATACCATTTGCTTCATCCTATCAACAAAGTTCTCTTCTCACGTTGTGAATTATAGTTTGCGTATAGCTTCCGGTACAGAAAATTATTCTGCGATGCAGTTTAGGCAGTAAGCCTGTAATAGTTTGTTGTGAATTTCCTTTGCTTGTTCCTATTGTGCAGGTAATGGCTTTGGGGGCGGAGAGTGAAATGAAATTCCCCATTGAGTAGATAAACACCCATTTATTATCGCTTCTCTGGGTGCCAAATTATAGACTAGTTGATAGTGAGAACCTCTATCAGTTTTTAGCCTTTGACTCTAGACGAGTGAGGTAATCACATGACTCATATCGCCTCCAAAGAAAAAGCTCCTCTTCAGAAAGAGTGGTTGAAAGACTGTTGCTGCATTATTAATAAAAAACAGAGGCAACACAGAATCCCTGATGTCTCAGGATGATGAGGTGAGACTTTGAATTGTCCCATAGGAAACAGTTTTATTTTATTTATTTTCTTCCAGCAAGTTTTGCATTTCCTTTGTTGCCACAGGCAGCTGTAATGCTTTCAAGTATAGAGGACAAAATGCAAATAGCAACTCTACAATTGATAAGTGGTTAGAAATGTTTAGTGCCACAGAATGGCAAACCTCCTTGGAATGTGTTATGTTACATATACATTTCTGTTTTGTAGTGCATCTGCTCAGGCTTCCTAGGTAGCTTTGACTAGCAAGGAACAATGAGCAGGGACACTCACGCTCTGCTAATGTCACAGTGCTGACGATACGGTATGGTAAAATACTTCGGGCAAGAGTCAAAATAGAATAAATAGTATTGCTTCAGTGAAAAAAAGTCACTATTGGTAATCACTAGTGATAAACTTTGAATTGGTGGAGGGTATGTAGTCAGAGGCTCATTGTTTCATTAATGATGGATGACATCATACAATGATGTCATTTAAAATTAACGCTTAATAAGGAATCACCTATGCTTGACATGTAATATCATCACTTTTACTTCAATGATTTAGATGCAATGCTCCAGCAGCCCTGCCTTGGGGACACTGGCTATCAAGTTTGGCTGGTAATGTCCTTATATTTCTTGCTTAATGGAAGTAACTTTTTCAGATGTATGAGCATAAAATATTTATTTTTGTGCCCTATGTTTTTGAATAGCAGCTCAGAATGGGTGGGTCTTAAATATCTGTCTACCTATTAAGTTCTTGGCTAAGGAAACAATACACTTAGAAACAATATGCATTGGATAGGGAATGATACAAAGGTAAGTTACACCAGAAAACAGTGCAATATTGCATTTAATGAGGTTTGGGGTTGTAGTTGGTTTTGAGATTTGTTGTTGTTGTTGTTGTTGTTGTTGTTGTTGTTCAAGGGATTTTAGGTTAGGCAGATATTTCTTTTTATTGCTCATTTGATGTTTTATTAGTAAAAACTGCTGAGGGAGAGTTTTAGTTTAAAAACAGCAGCACTC
>WHYT01015977.1:58565-76550 GCA_009806455.1 Tetrax tetrax
ATGCTCCAGCAGCCCTGCCTTGGGGACACTGGCTATCAAGTTTGGCTGGTAATGTCCTTATATTTCTTGCTTAATGGAAGTAACTTTTTCAGATGTATGAGCATAAAATATTTATTTTTGTGCCCTATGTTTTTGAATAGCAGCTCAGAATGGGTGGGTCTTAAATATCTGTCTACCTATTAAGTTCTTGGCTAAGGAAACAATACACTTAGAAACAATATGCATTGGATAGGGAATGATACAAAGGTAAGTTACACCAGAAAACAGTGCAATATTGCATTTAATGAGGTTTGGGGTTTAGTTGGTTTTGAGATTTTTTGTTGTTGTTGTTGTTGTTGTTCAAGGGATTTTAGGTTAGGCAGATATTTCTTTTTATTGCTCATTTGATGTTTTATTAGTAAAAACTGCTGAGGGAGAGTTTTAGTTTAAAAACAGCAGCACTCAGCAAGTGCTAAGCACAGTAGGCAAGTGCCGTTTGTGTATGTTGGCACTGAATAGGATAATACTGTGGAAGTTAACAATATGTTTACAGTTGCATATCATACTTATTTAATTGGCCCATGACTTTCATGCAAGTCCAAAGAAAATCAACCAGGGGGGTCAGCAGTCTAGAAAACTTGCGCAAACCTCACAATTTGAAAGAATTAGTCTCCTGAAAAACAGATTTAAGATGCAGATTCAAATACATGAAAGGTTGCTGCAAAGAGGAAAATAATAAACTGTCCTCTCTGTCTATGGGGAACAGGATAGGAATAATAATGCACTTAAATTGTAGTGAGGAAGATTTAAATTAGGCATTAGGGAAACCTTTGTAAATGTAAGGTTAGTGAAGGACAGCAGCTGATTGATTGGAGATGCTGCAGTATCTCTATTGGAGATTTTGGGAATGAGTGAGGCAAACATCATGTTAGTGATCCTTGTTGGGGGCAGGGGGGTGGCAAAATGGCCTCCTGACATCCCTTCCCACCCTGCCTAGCCCAGGTCTGTTTTTGTGCTGTGCTTGGCACCCAGTGAGGTTAGAAACTGAAATGAAACAGCTTCTTTACCCTAAGGTGTTTTATGGTTCTATGTCTTTTTTTACTGTTCTTAGAGTGTAAGATAAAGCTTTTTTCACCAGCAAGTTTCCAGAGCTTTCTTTTCCGAAGAAGGGCATTAAGAGAATGAAAATGCAGCATGTCTGTTTAATACTATTTAAACCCTAGTGTTGTATTATCTGGCAGTAATTCTTTGTTCATATGTTGTGAATGGAGCTTTTTTTTCTAATAATTTGAAACAAAATTTGCATATTGTCAGTGAGTAAAATTGAACCTCCATTCTTATTTCAGGAGGATTTGATGAAATTAATTAAAATGAGGGTTGCAAAATGTCTTCTGGTTTTTTTGGATGTAGGAGGAAAAAAAAAGTCAAGTCCCTTTTATTCTGGGGCTACGTGGCATTACATAATTTCCCACATCAATTTAAACTTTGTTCTCTAGAGAAGGTGTTATTTACAATAATATCCTATGATATTCAAAGTAATATAATATGTCTGGTTGCAGCTGATGAAGACATTGGTTTTTAGAATGAATGGTAAAGTTCATTGGAGCATGAAAGAGAGTATTCTTGGTATCTCATATGTAGATACAGTCTAGACACTTGAATAATCAGCAGAGTCATTAGAATGTCTGTCTGTAAGAATACCAGTGTTGATGGTGAGAAAATAGAAAGATTTCTTGCTCATCTTTGTCTTTCTTCCCTGTTTTTCTTAGCATCTGACCTTTCATGCTCAGATATTAATTTGCCCTACTTGTAGTTTCTTTCCATTTCTTCTTTTTGTTTCGGTTTAACAGCTAGAGCGGGAAAATAATATTTGAGACCTATTGGTGTATTCTCATTGAATGCTATCAGAATTTAACCGACTGATATTATGCAGTCTTAATTAATTTTATTTACAGCATTGGAGATTAGAAAAACACTTTCTGACAGAAATCAAACCATTGTTTTTCACAAATGCTTGTAGCAATGTGCTCTTAGATTTGGAAAAAGATCAATGATATTGATATAAAATTATATATATTATATAAACTGTAAGTTATACAAGTAGTATAATTATATACATTATATATAAATAGTAAAAAAATATATTTTAGATATTGATCAATGTAAATTTTTTAATTAGGAAAAATTTTAATTGTGGTCTTGGACTTCAGATAGATCCATGGTCTTTCTGAGTACTAAAATAGTGGCATACGTGGCTTCTGCTTCTCTTAAGTCTCTTCTTTGAGAAGTACGATTAAAAGTGTATTTTGGCTACTGCTGTCACCACACATTAGTTCTACAGCAGTTTTAAAGGGGGAATTTGCTTTGAGTTGGACAGGATGCGGCTGAAGCGCTACACATGAGAGAGAATATGTTCTAGTGGGTTTTTAATAGATTTAGAAAAAAACACTGTCTTACAGAAACAACTAAAGGGCCTCCTGTGACACATAAGATTTTTGTAAGCACACTGAACTGGCAATCAGCTAATCTCTCGTGTCAGAATGATATCAGTAATTGGATCCCCTATGAAACAGCAGGAGTCAGTGGTGGGTGGATTGTTTCTTTGCAGTGCAGCGCAGGCAGCTGAGTTCTCCGTGCTCAGCTGTGAGGTTGTGGTAGCATGATTGCCACAGTACCAGGAGAATTGAGGCAGGTTTTTAATTACTGCTTTATTGAATTATTTGGTATTATTTCTTGCAAGTGCGCAATGAAGCACCATGTGAGAATACTAATTTCTACTTGGCTAATCATGGGTGGTAGCACTTCCGCTGCCTGCTTGTAGCCTGCTTGTGTCTTTTAGCTTTGTATTAATCATGAGAGATACCAGTCTTACATTTCTATAGTTAACTTGGGTAAATTTTTGAGTCAGAAATAATGCTATTAATGTTTTTGTGATATTATGATTGAAAGTCACAGGAGAGATTTCAGCTTTACAGGGTACCACCATGGGAATGCCTTGTTGTTTGAGAACAAAAACGACCGAAAATGTAGAAGGCAGAATTAAGAAAGGATTTTATTTTCTGTCGTTTGTAATACGTAGGCCTGTTTTGACTCAACTAATTATCAGAAGTCCCTGTTCTGCTCTAAGTGTTTTCACCAAGAGCAATAACTCCTACAAGACAGATGTCCTGGTATTTTGAAAGAGGGGTTTAAATATGTATGTGTATGGTTTTTTGCATCTATTTGATGTTTAAATTAATTTTAGAGACAGCCATGGATGTGAGATGCTCTTTCTCTTTTAACTGCCTCAGTCTATACTTCTGTGAAATAGTATAGCATATTTTTCAAGCCATTTAGGACCCTAAAAGGCTAACTTTTAAATCACTAAAGCCAAGCCTTTGAAACTGTATAAAAAATGGTTACTATCACATAATGTATTTAGCATGACTTGAACAACAGCTTCAAGCTTTTGAAGTTGATTTTTCTTTTCCAGCTTTGACATAATTTCCCCTCCTCCATTACCTGCAACTGTTATTGATGCTTGAAGAAGTCAGAATACTTGGAATCTGTTTTTCTACCTTATGCTAAATCTGGAAGACCTTAAAGTCAGTCCATATTCAAATTATTTCCCTGGAGCAGAATTGGAAATGGAGAATGTCACTATAGGGAATATGTATAGGTGGGGAATAGGGAACATACAAGCAGGGGAATACATAGAGGGAGCATTTTAAGATGGGTTTTATTTATAATTTATGTTGGTGTGTTCTACATCTATACTCTATTTTAATGACTTCTTAAGAAATGAGCTTAGTTTCGGTTTTTATCCTCTATCCGGAGCGTCACTGTATTGCTTACTTTGCAGATCAGAACGATACAAACAGAGGGAAAACATTGTTTTGCCTTCTCGGCTACATGCCATTTCTGAATAAACTTTAACAACAGCAAACTGTTGTTTCATGCAGTTAAAGCAGGATTAAAACTGGGTTTGTAAAGAGATCAAGGAAGGATGGTTTAAGTCCAGTAAGTTTTAATAAATGTTCAGAGAAAGACAACTTTTGATCAGACTGAGCATAGGAAAGCAGGGAGTTTCTTCAAGACATCATTGCAAAGAGGTATTACCAATTATTCTCATACTTAATCAGCCCCATTGTTTGTCCTTTAATTTTGTAAAATATATTTTTTCTCTTTGAAATTAATTACTTCTCTTCCACAAACTGTTTCATAGAAGTTAGCTCTTTAAAGGAAAGTATTTACCACTGGTGAACTCAAATCAGTTTTGTCTTTTCTTCCTTCAGTGGTTAAAAGGAAGTGGTTAAACTTCCTTCAGTGTTTTGGTTTTTTTTTTTTTTAAAAAAAAAAGCATAGTGTCCTCATTTTATTATTTGCCTAATGAATGCTACACAGAGAAGTCAAGTCTCCTGTTGCAGAGTTCTTTACCCTAGCTTTACTGGGATGCTGGCCCTGGAGCATTGGTTCAGAGGGGAGATTGGGGTTTTTCCTCTTCCTTTTCAAAACTGCTGCTCTTATGTTGTTGGGGTTTCTTTTAACATTGTTTCCCAGCTGCCACCTTCTGCTATAATTTCCCCAGTCTTGAAATGTTTTTCTTCCCTGCTCTAAGCATGGGTTCTGTGGGAAGGCATTATGTGCAGGATTTTGCTGCAGCCACTTTTCACATTTAGAGTACTGCTTTTCCAGCTTTTTTTGGCAGATAGAGCAAAGTGATAAGATCGCTATGTAGGGAAGTTGGACACATGCATCAATGCTGTACTTGGCAGTGATATTTTTCTAAATACCCTGTTTTCTTGTTGTCTTTTTCATATTCCACATAATCCCAGTATCACAGTTTCAGGATCTTAATTAGATCCTAGCTTGATGGTTAGCGCTTTTCTTCTGATACGGGTTTTTCAACAATATTATACAAAAGGTAGTTTCCTTCCCTTTATTTTCTTATGTGAGGAGCACCATTTAGGTTTTACTTTGCTTTGCTCAAATATACATTTTTTTTTTTCACCTGCTGTTTCTGTGGCTTGGTGTGCAGTGAGACAGCTTCTTGGTTCCCAATGCCAGATTGCTCTGACAGGCTGCATTGACTAATTGGTCTCTGCCATTTTCTTGATCTTTGTCTCCTTTCTGTTGCTTTCCCAGTTAGAGCAGAGACTCACTGAGGACAGCCCACAGGAAAGCACTCTCCTTGAGCTTCTGACAGCCACCTCATCTCTTGCCTGGTGCCGTTATTAAAGAAACAAAAGCAAGAGTTCCTCATGTGGGCTTCTTGCAAGTAGTGAGGAGTCAAACTGAGTTAAACATCTTTTGCCTACATGGCAGCTGAGAAAGAAACAGCTGAATGATTGATAGGCTTTTTAAGAACACCAAAGAGACTAACTTAAGTTTTTGGTGTTACATTTAGGTTTCTTTTAAAAGAAAAAAAAAAGGAATAGTGTAATGTCACATTTAGTAGAATAATAGTATTAAGAACTGACTCACAGGGTGCATATAGTATAATTACGATACTCTGTTCTCACATACTATACGTAGCTTTTAGCATTCTTCTGCTCTTCAAATTGAATGAATTGATACAGAAATGGATAGCATTACCAGTCTTCAGAAAAATTAAGGAAATGAATGCTCTGATTTAATCTTGTGTTTATCTGCTTCACTATAATTTTAATTCAGTTTGAAAATTATAGAGAAGCTTTCCATTCGTGATGTTTCATGATGTTATTTTAAAAACATTTTCTCATGAGTTGATGCCATTGCAGAGCAGAATAGTCAACTTTTTAATGTGGAATTCAAGTTGGGATTTTTCAACACATAAAGAGGCAGAGACCATTTAATGCATTTGGATTTAAAGTTCCACTTTAAAAAAATATGTTCAGAGAATACAGGAATTTAAAATTACAGCATCTAAACTGTCTTGATTCTATCCAGTGCCCTGTAAGTGAAATATGATTGTGTTTAAAAAGTTTCAGCATTTGTGACTGCCAAGAAATGAATAGCAATTTGACTCTGTTTTTCCACATATTTTCTTTTTTCATAAGACAGACAAATGGTCAAAGTTAAAACTTTTGGGGCATTTTACTTATGTGTTTCCCTGTTTAACTTACTCAAGGCTTTTTTGCTTTGTTTTTTTTTTTTTTGAACTTTGTAAGTCAATGGTTCTGGACTATTAGTCTAAACCTACATATATATATTTTATTTCTGATATAGATTCTTAGCCTTAGTTCCATTGCAAAGTATTTTGACCATACATAGCCTTAGAATGAGATTGTTCTGACATATACCTGATGATCTAAGGACATGTACTATCATTAAATCTTATATGAACTATAACTTTCCATCTTATGTTCACTCAAACTTTAATTTACACCAGAATAGCATCTATAACATCTAAAACACCTCTGAGTTAAGCAGGATGTAATGCTGCTGTTAGAGCAGCACAGTTGTCCAAGTGCAGTACAAGCTAGCCTTGAGCCACTACAAGGTATTCTGCTGTTGACTTGTCAGTTTGCTTACTGAAATCAGTGCCAATGTCTCTGGATGTTAAGGGTTTCCCTTGTATATCAGCTTCCTTGGTATCCACAGTAGGTAGTCAAATCAATGCAGCTGCACAATGTATCAAACATCACCAGCTACTATGCCAGAGGGCCACCAAAGCTGTTGGCCTTCATGCGAATACTCAGTTAGCTTTAATTTTTGACTCTTGGATCCATTCTTCCTTATCCTACAGACTCATGAAAATCAGTATAATTGGTTCAATGGAAAACATCAATAGAGAAATTTCATTTACTTTTTTTTTGACCTGGCTTCAGGTAGCCTGTATGTATACATTTTAAAAATGCCAAGGTATGTAGATTAAAGTTCATTGATAACTTGGTTTAATTTTAACTTAAAAAAAAAAAGTAGAAGATTAAAAAATACAGAAAATTTATACAACTGAATTTTAATTATGATCACTCAGGATTAAAAATGCAGGTGCTAAATTCCTTAAGCATTTAAAAACATTTTAGCTACTAATTATACCTGTACAAAACTATTTGTTTAATGAATGCAAATCTGATATCCAATGATATGACGGGGTGTTTTTGCATATGTTTCAGTAAACATAAATGGCTTATAACAGCTTGTACTGGGCTATAGCACCAAAAATAATGTCAACATTTAGCCAGTAATATGCGAAGCAAAAGTTTTGTCGAAGAAGTTTACAAAGTTGTGGTTATATCTGGGATGCCAGTGTTTTTAAGAGAGAGCTAAGATCTGAAATCACTTTCTTGGGGAAGTGAAAGATACCGTCTCTTATGACCTATTGCTGCACTTGTGTTTGCTCAATACCTTAGCTGCAGGGACCAGGCTGTAACACTGGCTCTAAAAAGGCTGATACTGCTACCCCATTCCCTCTTTCTCCAGTAAAACTGCAAAGAGTTTATGTGCTCCTCAGCACACTGAAAGTTGTGACAGAGACCTATTGGAACTGGAGGAAAAGTGGGGAGCTCCAAGAGGACCAGGGGACATATTGTTCACACATCTGGGGGGAGCTGAGGTCCTATTGACAGATCCGGCCGGCTGGGCACAATGAGGGAGCAGATGCACACTGAAGTTTGTCCTTTCTGCTCCGTGGTGGTGGTGGTCTCTTTTTGCTGTTGTCTGTGGAGGCAGGCCCTTGCCTTGCCTTACCTTTGAGTTAGGGGGAGCAGAGCAGGACAGAGCATGATGAAAAGGCAGACCTGGACTTGGAACAAACATCTCTTGAAGTCTTTAAGTGAAGACAAGAAAAGAAACTTAGGGAGGAGATGGGAGTGTTGCCTAGCCCATTTTAACTGCTGCCAAATGCTTTTCTGCGTTTTTAACGTCAGTACAGGTGTTTTACTTAAAAATCAAAGTGGGTAAATTCTAGTGTACGTCATCGTATGTGCAGCAAACACAGACAAGTTTTGGGACCCTTTAACTTCAAATCTATTAACTGAATAAACAACACAAAATGAGAAGAGTTAGCACACTTTGCAGGGGAAAGCAAAACAGAACTGGGACAGCTTGTTCTTTGCTAGGGCTTTTCACTGCTGCCTTTAATTGCTCATAACTGTAGGCATGTGTGGCCACCTTTTCTTTGCTGTTATTCTCCAAGCAGCTTTAAGGTTATGCCCCTCACAAAAACCAGAATAGAAATGGATATTAAATGAGGAAACCTTTCAAATTCTTTTCTCAAAACTCAATCATCTAGTTTTTAAAGGGGTTGTTATGTAAACTACCTATCATAGTTGTTCTTGGAAATGAAGGTAAGATTTTGAGAAGGAATTATAAGGTTGTTTATATTGGTCATGGGTTTTTATTCAATACTATATGAACCCTTGTCTGCTGATCACATAGGTTCATTTGCAAATATGAAAGGAGGGGAATGAGATGATTTAGAAGAAAAGCTGTATGGTATAAAGCCTTCTAATACATAATAGAAATCAAAATCCAAACTCAACTAGTAGTGATTCAGTAGTTAGCAGTTAACAGTTACTATTTGGTCAATAACAAAATGAGACATCAAGGTGATACCTACTTGGTATTTTTTAAAAACTCTTTTCCATCTGAAGCAAAATGTATTTGCTGATGTTAATGGATATTATAATTGCAATTGGAATGAAGCTAGAGCATTTTGTAGAGCATTTGTGTGTAGGTTGTCCTTTATTTAATGGTCATGACTGGCCCTTATAGTAAATGAGGCCAGATGTTAGATGGAAAATCCTCTGTTTTAGCTGCATTTTAATTTTTTTAGCCTTTATTCCTGTGGTGTTAATGTCAGTGTACACTTTTTATTCACTTCAGTAGATGTAGGATCATGCCCTTACATCATAATTTTATTGAGCCTTATTGGAAAAAAAAAAAGTTCACATAAGGCCTGGAATGTTTCATATTTCAGAGAAAACAGATTACATTAAGATTGTGTTTAGAGAATAAGGAAGAAAACTTTAAAGTAGATCATAATTCCTACAGATGATATTTGCATTAATAACAAGTGCTAGATATGTTTTCTTGCCTTAGATCTCACTTGATTACTGGGGAGAATATTAAAGAAGGAAAGAATTTCTCTGCCAGTGCTGTTACACGTTGGTGTGTTCTATGAGTACAGCAGAATTTTTGGCTGGCCATAGGGAAATGACTGAAAAATCTATGAAATTAAGAAAAACGCCTGAAAATTTACCATATTCAGTAAAAGCTCAGTAAGCTAATATGAAAGAGTTTAATTGGGAAATACCTTTTACTCTTTTCCTCCATGGGGCTGTGCTTTCAAACTTATTCAAATTCGTCATCAGTCTTGTACAAATTGTCTGAGAAAGCCCAAGGAAAAAAATCAATGGGAGTATTTCCCTCAGGGTTCACCATACTGATTGCAAAAATATCCATACTTACTACTGAGTTTATGTTATATCTTTACAACTGATCATGAGATAGATTCAGTGTGTACATTCATACGGAGCTGATGGTCTTGGAAGTGCTTCCAGTACTGGTAAATTTGTAAAGACTTGCATTTACGCCAAATTATGCTTTGCACTTGTGAGAACAATGCATATGTAACTTCCAAGGCTTAACACGTGTGTTCATTTTCTTACCACATGTGAGAAGGCTCCTGGGAGACCTTATTGTGGGTTTTCAGTACTTAAAGGGTGCTTATGAGAAAGATGAGGACCTGTGATAATGGTTTTAAACTAAAAGAGCATAGATTCAGACTAGATGAAGGGAAGAAATTTTTTACACTGTGGGTCATGGAACACTGGAACAGGTTGCCCAGCGAGGTGGTGGATGCCCCATTCCTGGGAACATTCAAGGCCAGACTGGACAGGGTTCTGAGCAACCTGATCTAGTCGGAGATGTCCCTGCTCCTTGCAAGGGGGTTGGACTAGATGACCATTAAAGGTGCCTTCCAAACCAGACTATTCTATGATTCTAGGTGCAAATCTGACGCATCAGACTTGACAGTGTATATCGGAACATCTCCCATTTTGAACTAGCTCTACTAGCACTCTGTGATCTTCTGTAATAACCCTTTAACTTTCCTAGGGTGAATTAAAAATGCTTGCACTCATACGAAGCATAAATATAAATGTTGGCAGTGTCATGCACCAGTGACTTGTCATTCCCACCAGCTGCATGGTGCTATAATGGACAATAGCAGTGGGAACTCAGTTGTGAAATAAAAACCATACATTTGGCTTTTCAGGACCCCTATATTAGTGTTGCCAAATTCCTACAGGGTTTGATATATTTTAATTTTTTTAAAAATGCAAAACTTTTGCAAATAGTTTTGCTGTTTGCTTTCTACTAGGCTTGCAAAATTGTCAGTGATAATGTTTTGATATAAGTTTATTTTCCTTTTACTATTTAGCTTCAGTTTCACTGTGGTGGAAACTCGACCTGAATTTTGTCAGGCTAAAGGTCAAATTCTTTTACAAATGAGGACAAAATTAGATTAAGTTCCCTATTTTTGGAGAACCTTAGTAATGTTAAGAATCCTCCACTTCCTACAGCAAATTTCTTTTGGCTATGCTGTGGCTCGGCATTAGCACCACTGTCGTCAGAAACGAGTGCGGTAGCGTCAGGAGAGACTTTTTACTTGGATATTTTTAAGTACATGCCAGAATGGTGAAGGCAGTAGGAGACAGAGATTTTCCACAGTGTCCACCTTGTTATAGACTTCTGTTGCCTCATCTTATTTCAGTTTTACAGGCAAGGAGCTGTTAAATTTAATCCCTTCTGTTCTCTTCTCTTTGAACAGTTTGACTGTTCAGAAGGTACGTAAAATTATCTGCATCTTTAGCATCCCTTCCTTTTGCCCAAGACTGCTGTTTCACGCGTGATGAAAAAACTGTTCCCCTTCCCCAAACAGCACTCATGTGCCAGGCTTGTTTGCGCAGTCTCTGGAATTAGAGCATGATTGTGTTTCACCACGAGCGATGGGCTGGTTGCCTTCTTAGGCATTTAGAGACATCTTTGCTGCTCTGTGACCTGGTGGATACCTTAGGTTTTAAAATTCATGCTGTTAGAGCTTGCTAGGAGCTGCAGGCAGGTCCCTAAAGAGTGTCCCATTTATATCCAACACAGAATTAGGCGGTTTTCTTAGGAAGAATGGAGTTAGAAAGTGGTAGCCTCACAACAGAAGTCCACAACTGGTGCCCTGTGCTTCTTCCTGCTGTGGCCAGCGTAACATCTCTGCAGTCAGCAGTGCTGATGCTCTCCTGGAGGCATGGATAACTGCAACTTGCTTGTTGTGGATGCTGGGTTTGTCAAGCCTAGCAACTTAAAAGCATTGTTTATTAAACCCACCAAACAAGGGAATTAAACAGATTATAGGCTTATCGTAGAGTAAGTGAAAGACAGAAACCGCGTAATTGGAAGGAGGAGTGTTTTGACAGCTTCTGCAGATGGCAGTAGACAGAAGGGAGGATTGCATTCCTGAAGTGTAACTTTTTATTAATAACGTTCAAATAATTCTAGCAGCTCTTTTGAGGATATTGTATTTGTCATGAAAAGTATGACTGGATTTTGTTCTAGATATTGGTTATGACAGCTTTACTTGGTTTTTTTTTCATTATTCAGAACACTTTCTGAGCAATGCCATTGTGCGGATTATGTACTAATTTTTGAAGCAACGCTCTGATTTATTTTTGTAATGCTGTGTTCTCCAGAGGGATCAGGAGTTTGGTATTGCCTCAGAGACTTTGCACTATTTTATCACTCAGCAGTGTTTTCATATTCAGTATCATGTCTGAAGCAAAATATTTAAATGGAAGATTGTTTCAGAATACTTATTTTTCAGAAACATATATAAATATAAGTGAAGTGAAGAACTTCTTTTTTTTACGTGCTTTTGGCTTTTGCCTTTCAAAAACCAAAAGGATTTCCTTAGGGATTTGCTTGTCTAAATCTATTTTCTCTCCAGCATATGAAATGACAGGGTATACAAAATGCCCAAATATTAATTTTTGTGGCATGTCTGTGTATTCATCTGTCAACCTTCAGTGAATTTTCTAGTTTTCTATTAGCTAGTCCCAAACTACTGGCAAGCTAAATTTCTTTAACAGGCATCAATTCACTGCATTAAATGCCTGTTCTGCCCTGCAAGATGTATTGATTATTTTTTTCTCAGCAAAGTGACAAATACCATTTTCATGACAATAATAGAGATTGATTACAATTTTATGGAACAGAGAAAGAGCCGATATTGCTGAGAGAACCTTGGGGCTTATAAAAAATTGAAAAAAAATCGTTTGAATTAATAAAGAAATTAATGAATTCATCTGTTGCTGATGAAGCTGAAGCATTTTTGATGTAATGAAAACTACAGTAAATGCATGATCATTACTGAAGTGAGGCAAGTTTAAATGTATTTATAGCATCTGGTGTCTGAAATTACTTGGAGAAGTGCTACTAATCCATTTTGATGAGCTCAGACTCTGAACTCTTTAAGACTTTAAGATAAATTTTTCTATGGATGTAGGTATGCATGATCACGTACGAGTGAATATTGCAGTGCTAACTTGATCAGTAGAAGCTGAACCTGAAAGACCGAGGAAATACTGTCAGGGGTATTTATTTTAAACCTAAAATGAAATATGTTTCTTCAGTGCTTTTTTCGTTCATTTTTGTTTGCATCTCATGCTGTTATCTCTTTGCTGGACATACAAACAGTAGGTCAAACTCCTTTACCCTTGTTCTCACACCTTATCCACTGTTTAAATGAAGCTGGACAGATAGACAGTGAGGTTTCAAGATGAGACTGAATATTTGAATTTGACACAATAACAGATTATTCGTGGCATCGTATCAAAGCAAATTATAACAACAGAATTTATGCTGGGTATAATAGCATTTATAATTTGTATGTGGTTTTATAGATTGTCTTATCTTTAAGCAAAACAAAACCTGTTTATAGACACTTTCATGTAGGCAGGATTTTGTGCACGTGATGACTGTAAAACTCACCTCTCTCATTCAATAACCTTGTATCAATTTAAATACTTCTTTTGCTTTGGAAAAGATATTTTCCTGATTGATGTATAGTTGAAAAACTAATCTTAGAGTACGATGGATGTAAGACCTGCAAGGTAGAACAGCTAAGAAAGGTTACACTGATAGCTCTAGTCCCTGAAAAGGCACTATGTTTTGCAATTAATTTAGTCTCTGATCTTCTCCATCAAGATATATGAATACATGTTTTAGTCTACGAAACTAAGTTTACAGAGGCAAGTCAGAGCAGTATGCAAAATGAATTACTTTTGTGTCTCTTGCAGGTGTGATGTGTCAGTATGACTTGGAAAATTTTAGTCTTGCTTCCCTAGAAAAAGTTGTAATTAACCACAGTTATGATTTTCTGTCAAGCCAAGACCAGATCTTGATTTGAGGTCAAACACAAAGAAGAAATGTTTCAGAATTAAGTGCAAGGGCACTTCTTTGTTATTTAGCATGCTTAAAAGTATGTTCAGTTTATTTTTTTCTTAAAATCCTAGATGAACTCTAAAGCTTAAAAGTAATTTTTGTGCATTTTCTTACTTGAAAGAATCACATAATATATTGTTTCCCTCTGCTGAGTCTATAAACATGTATGCTGGAAAAAAAAATTTATTGTAGAACTACAGGTAGTGAGAGCTGATGATGTAATATTCAAATTAAAAGTGAAACAAATAAACAAACACACATCCCACTGTGCAACTTACATAGAGCTTAATGGTTAAAGTAACAATAGAGTCAATTTCTGCATTTGACTTATCATGAGCTTCTGAACTGTTCACATACTGCTCTCAAATTTTCTAGTCTATACGTTCAGTGTAAAAGTTATTTCAAGAGTACATCTAAAACTGTCCAGCAGTATTTAAAGGAAGATAGAGTAAAATAATGCCCTCATTTCAAAGAAGAATGGCTATGACCTTTAAATGACAGCTGTAGTACCAGAACAGCTGGGGAAACAGGTTGAAATTTTTCAAGGTGGCAGCTCTCTCTCAAGAGAAATGTCCTTGGAACTTCTCTATGAAAATGGTTGTGATTTGGTGTGAAGGTATTGTGATTTTCCCATGGGCAGTAAAATTTTAGTAGTAGTGTATCCACCAGGTTGCTTGGAAGAGCAATTGGCTGACTCTCTGCTTCCATGTCTTACGTGATTTTTGCAGGATGTGTACCTGGGATTTCCAGGAGTCCTATCCTCTGTAAATTGTAAAATGATGGGCTTCCCCTTGACTGATTTATAGTGTGACAGCAAGCATGTTCGTGCCCCAAGAGGTCAGCCAATTTGCATTGTTAAAGATTTAGGCTCAGTCCTAGTTTTCCCTGCTTTCTTCTTCTTAAGAAGAGCACTCTGTCCAAGTGGGTCTGAGAGGCTGCAGTTAGCCTTGCGTGGAGCTGAAGAGGATCCAGCAAGTCTTTAGAACAGCGTGTGGCTCTGCCACGAGCATCTCCCTTGGTCCACAAGCAGGTGGGACCACATTTGCAAGGTTCCACTGCTATTCAACCTTTTAGGCCCCAAATTAGTTTTATATAGAAGCTGCTGAGAAGTAGCTCCTAGAAGAAGCTGCAGTGGTAAAGGAGGACCGGGGATATCCCATGTCCTGCTGCATACTTTGACCTTACTCCTTAAACAATGGTGTATGTGCTCCATAGTGAATGTGGGCATGGTGAGTTCCCTGCAGTACTAACCTGGTGGCCTTCTGCGCATCTGTTTTAGGCTATGTCCATGATGGTGCTGTCTGGAAGTGTATAATATCTTCAATGATGTATTTAATTACTGTTTTCCAGTACAAAATGCTAAGTCCAGAGGAGTTGCATCAGCAGTTGCTGTGTTCTAAGCATATTGTGCTTCCACACCATTTTGTGAAGCAGTAAATTTCAATGGCCATAAAATGGCGTCAGAAAATAAAAGTTAAAATGCGCTCTGTGACTTTTTGCTGAAACAGAAAATTAGCCTGATTTCTTTATAGCAAAGTAATTCTATTTGACTGCTCAAGGCTAGGCAAATGTTTCAAAAAGTTATTTTAAATATTATCCACAGCTTGAACATATGCAATCAGGAAGGAATGAAACAACCAATGAAACAACACAAAATTCCTCATAGGAATACTTACAGAATTCTGTTTTGCTGTTCTCATTTTGGCTTAGTGTGCTGAAAGAAACACTGTAAAAATTCTGCATAAAACTATGCTATATAAATCCATATTTGCAACTAATTTTGGAAAAGTAATGAGAAATTTTAAAACACTTGTTTCTAATTTCTACTTTGAAACATAAATTAATTTTAAATCATTAAAACTGAATATAATGCTTTCATGTGACTGATGATTTAAATTATCATTGCATTTGCTAATTTTTAATATCTTGGTTTGGTAGTGAAATCTTTAAGAATTTAGCCAGTTTAGGGGCTGTGGGATGAAGCTCTATTTTCATGCAGTAGGTGAAGGACTCTTAAATCAGTCTCTGGAGTTATTTAACTGTTACCAATTACTCCTGCATTGTAAACAATCAAAGTGCTTGTATCTGCAGGCAGTAGATAACCTGAAAATCAAATATATCAGCTCTGCCCAGATCCTTGAAGAGATTGTCCTGTCAACTAAAACGAGAATAAAAGATGTGATTGTAAATAACATTTGTGGGACAAGCAGGTTAGTAACATTCATTTAAAAAATAAATAAAGAGCCACCTGTAGCAGGCAGTTGACATTAATTGAACATCTAGCAGAAAGCAGAGCCTTAAGAAACTTGCAAGCATGTATATGTTCAATTGGCTTTGTTCCCCGTTTGTTTTAAGCTATGGTTTGCCATCTTCTGAGGCGAGCATTTCCTTTATCCATTCCTTGCAAGAAGGTCTAGCGTATAACACGAATCCTTTCAGATGTTTTAGAAACCTCTGCAATTCGTCTCCTTTGAGTAATGGAGTGAATGCTAGCACTACATTTTTTTCCAGATGTAAGGGTTGTGTTTATGGCTAAATGCACAGCACGGGGATTTTACTCTTATATGAGAATTAATTTAATTAATTCAATGGAATAGTGTTTCTTACCTGTTATTAACAACTTTTTTCTAGTTTTGTTTCTCATTGTCAATGATAACAAGAGAAAATAAACTAATCATTATCTATAGTTTTTGATTGTTGAAATGTCTCCATTTCTAATGAGTAGAAATGAAAAGTGAGGATTTATATGTAACGTTATATAGAATGCCATCAATATTAAGAATAATACCAATTTTAGTAATCATCAGACTTATTTCATCCCACAGCACTGAAGTTATTAGAATTTTTGCCAATTAACATGAGTGCTGGAGTACAAAAAGAGATTCCAAACCAGTAATATTATGACAGATATTTTCATTGGAAATCCTAGTCTGACCCTGCTGTATATGGATGACTGTGTTCATAGGTTACGTGAGTGCTAAGCTTTTTTCTTTTATTTCAAGAGAACAAGAGGATGATGGTAACAATTTCTTTATAGTAATTTTTGATGGAAATACTTGGTAAATAAAGTAAATGGAGGGGAAAGAGCAAATCTGTTAGCTGCCGTTTTCTTGTATCGACTCTTTTCTTTTTTTCTCTTAAAGATAGCCGTTTAGTCCATTAGTGGATTTCTTTCTGCTTCCAGGCTGGCTTCCTGTAGGTTTCACTGTGGAGTAGCAGGTGTACAATTCCAAAGTGTCTTTACAAGTGGCTCAGCAGGGCTTCCTGTGCCGTACATTCACTGGAGACAGCTCATCTGTTTAATCCTTATGTTTTAGTCAACCTTTCTTATTATGCGGACAGAGCTCCCATGCTCAGCTGGATTTTGACTCTCAGAATGAATTGATGGAGCTCTTTGATCTTTGCTGTGTATTGCATCTGTTTCATCTTTCATCTTAATGCATGATCTTCCTAACTCCTAGCTAGCACTTTATTTTATTTGTTTTATTTTTTTTTTTTGCTTGAATCCATCAATTTTACTTTGTTCTTTTTGACATGCCTTTTTATGTGCAATGGACTTGATTGCACAACTTTAACATAATGATAATTAAGTTGGTACGAGTGTTTCAAAACACAGGCAAAATCCAACCAGCTATGTTTTTTTAGGGTTGGCTCTTGGCATTTTAGAGCCTTGATCAGAATGCCTAAATGGGATTCATGCATTTCCTTACAAACTTACAGATTGTTGCACCTGTTATTTGTAATAAATATAGGAAGTACCAAAGAATCATAGAATATGACAGTATATTCGTTCGGAGTAGCCTGTAACTGAATATTGACATCGGAACCACAGCAGCGTTGAGCAATATTCTAGAGGACCTGTATGATGCAGTACTTTCTTGAGGTGTAGCACCTCAAGAGCCTAACACATGAGCATATATTTAAGTACATCCCTTCTAAATTCCTGTTCAAAACTAAGCAGCTCTTAGGTACTGTTAAACAGTCATACTTTCCCTAACTGTGAATTTATTCTGCTCCAGGCAGTTTTGATTAAAGACATTCGAAGGTCCAGGTTTTAGCTCAGTTAAATAAAGAAATTATGAGTTGCAGTTAGGTTTTGGCTTTTCTTTCTTTTTGTTTCCTAAATTTAAATTCTTTTTTCAAATGAAACTGGGAAAGGAACAATTATGATTATACTTTTTATTTGAAAATGACACTATCAACAGAGCGTATTGTAATGGTAGATTTGATTCCTGCACTTACATAATAGAATTTAGATTCCCTTCTCAAAAATATTTAAATCAGTGTTCATTTTTAAGTGGGAGTAGAAACTTAATTTTTCTAGTAATCATTAATGCTACAGTGGGAAGAAGATTTTCAAGTGAGCAAAGAGCTTTTAGTCTACAAAAGCTTAAAATCTTAAGGAGTCTTTGCTCATAAGAGATTTTATATATTTCACTGCAGTCCAGCATCTTAACCTTCATGACATACTCAGACCTATTTCCTGTTTTGCTCCACATACCTGTCATATTTTTTGTCTTAGAAACCCTTTGGGAATAGGCAACATGTGGGCATTGTGGTATTGTGTTTGGGGGGGGGGGGGGGGTTGGCTTTTTTTTTTTTTTTTTTCTT
>WHYT01015977.1:76570-119187 GCA_009806455.1 Tetrax tetrax
ACACTATCAACAGAGCGTATTGTAATGGTAGATTTGATTCCTGCACTTACATAATAGAATTTAGATTCCCTTCTCAAAAATATTTAAATCAGTGTTCATTTTTAAGTGGGAGTAGAAACTTAATTTTTCTAGTAATCATTAATGCTACAGTGGGAAGAAGATTTTCAAGTGAGCAAAGAGCTTTTAGTCTACAAAAGCTTAAAATCTTAAGGAGTCTTTGCTCATACGAGATTTTATATATTTCACTGCAGTCCAGCTTAACCTTCATGACATACTCAGACCTGTTTCCTGTTTTGCTCCACATACCTGTCATATTTTTTGTCTTAGAAACCCTTTGGGAATAGGCAACATGTGGGCATTGTGGTATTGTGTTTGGGGGGGTTTTTTGTTTGCTTTTTTTTTTTTTTCCTTCCTCAGGAGAGGGTTCCTTATGCAGAACTTCCACCTACCTGTTTGGTGTGGTGAAGCCTGGGGCAGTTGATTGTTACATGATGGGAAGCCCTCTGTTTACAACTGGAGAGGGATCCTTCAGTGATGCTTCTTTGGTCAACTACATATGACCCATTCAGTCACTTTACATGGGAATCTTTTGATATCTTTGTGCAAATACCATCTTTATAAAGTGGAAAAAAAGCCATAAAACACTTGATTTTTTTTTTTTTTCAAACAGCAGCATTTTTCCTTTTGAACTTGTTAGACTTTATTTAAAAGGAAGACAGCACTGTGCAGAACGGACTTGAACATCTGGAAGATTTGAGTATTCATGTTCTTCTGGCAGCTTTGAAAACTTCAGTGACATAGGACACAGCAATGTATTTCTTATCGCAAGACTTTGCAACGTGTGTGTTTTGGCAATTGGCCTTGCAAAATGACTAATGTTAGGCTTGATTTCACCGTGGCATGAATAGATACCTCTGTTCCTAACAATAATTTCTGTAATGAAAGATTAAAAGGACCTAATCTGATACAGTCCAATTACTTCTGAAAAAAAAAAGGGGGAAATTGATCATTTTTTGCATGATATTATGAATATCTCCTCCCAAAAAAACCCTGAACTGTGCTTGTCTTACTGTTAGACCTCCTTTAGGTGCTGCTTGATGTGAGATTCTATAAGAGCTTATTGTCCTCCAATACTGAAAATAATAGATAACAGTCATTGATACATAGTCCAGTTTTAGCGTATATAAGAAAGAAATTTAGATTTGAAAAAAAAAAACAAAACCCACCCAATTGCTGGCTTGACCTCCTTATTATATATTTTTTTTTTAATTTGCCTTTGGAGCTATTGGCTTTTAACTGCTCTGAAATTAATCAGGCGTAAAGTATTATCTGTCAGGAAATTAACTAATTGTATTGAAAGAAGCTCATTAAGTCAATATGAAAAATTATTAAACTCCTGGAATGCCCATGTTGGGTAGTTTCACAATTTGAGACCTAGCTTTGGAGAATCCAGACCCAAAATGTAACTACATTAAGTCTTTTTTTTAAAACTTTTTATTTAAAGACTGAGTTGTAAACGGACAATTTTAGTGTTTTGGGTTGATGGCATTTAAAAAAAAAAAAATCTGTCAGTTGAATGTTTTAGTTTATGTCACTTTGATTGGATCATTGCAGATACAACCTTTCTAATGAGTCATGTACCATAGTTTGTTTCTGACACACTATTAGTATTTTACATGCTTCAGTTTTATACAGATAAAATGTATTCTTTTAGGAGGCTACTTCAGTTGTAAGTGCATTTTTTAGTTTTCCCTGATGTATTTTAAGTTCATTGTCTCCAGAATAAGAATTTGCTTAATTCAGTTGTCATTTCGTTCTGTGTGTTTCTGTCTGTATGTCTGTCTACCCTTCCAGTTCCAGTTTACTGTGGGTGGGAACTTTTGCACAGAAGAAGCTTCCAGGCTTTTTCAGCACAAAATGGGGAAAGAATTTCTGCACACAAGTTTCTTGCAAAATGGTGCAAACTCTGCCTGTAGGAAAGAGCTATTGTCAGCTCCTGGAGCTGTGGTGCTCACGTCTCTCTTGATCTAGTGAGGGACTCTCTGAGAAGGTGCTTTGTATGAAAAAAAATCTTTTCATTAAGACAATGCAAGCTTTTTATTGTTTCATCTTTGCGGAATGATAAAAACAAAACTCTTTAATCCAGACTTGTTAGCAGTCTGAATGCAAATGGATGACATGCCTTTTTTTTTTTTTTTTTAATTGAGATGTAAGTATTTTTGTGGACTTCAGCTCATTCTTAGTTTCTTATAGACATGAGCTTTCCTGTTTTACAGACATGTTGTGAGTTATTTAACTGTGTAGTCTCATTTCTGATTTTTGTTATTCTGCAACACAGGACGACAGTATTAGAATCTTGTCTAAAGTGTTGCATTAAGCCATCCTGACATTTCATGTACTAAATAAACTTCCATGCCATGGGTGGGCAGAGTTTGTGAGAGTATACCAGGAAGAACTTGCTCCATGCTTGCCTTTATGCTTTTTTCTGAACACCTGCTACTGGACGTGGTCAAAGGCAGGATTCTATTATCTGAGCTGCTGGATATATTCTTAGTGGACAGTTTAACAAGACATATATCTGACTACAAGTGTTGGTAACAGAATGACAGAACATTGGTGCAAGAAAAAGGGAGTTGCAAGGAAAAAAAAAATCACAGTTTTCAGGCTCACCTACAGCCAGTCACAGCAGAATAGAACAAAAGTCCTTTAGTTCACGTGCACTGACAGTATTACAGCAGGATAAAACTGAAGCTGTTCATCATGATGCAGGTGGAGAAATGGTCTGTTTCCCCTTTTTCTTTCTTGGTCACTTCCTAGAATGTAAGAAAGATTGTTTTTCTTGGAATGCATTAATATTTCAGCTCTATTCATTATGTGCTAAGAATTGACGCAACATGTGGCCTCTTCACATCTGCCTCATGGCGCTTCCACCTCGAGAAGCTACATGTGACCTTTGCAGACGTTGTTCCACACTGTGAAACTGCATGGTTTCATTCTTTTCAGTGGAATATACGTGCAGTTTATGATGCTGACTAACTCTTGATTTGCACTGCTAAAAATAAAATTAGAAAAAAATACCCATGACTATTTTTGATGCATGTGATATGCCAAAATGAGAAACTATACCATAAGCTCTCTGTCTGTAGCTACATATGCTCTTTCTTGGAAATGAGGGAGGAATCCATGAGTGAGAGGGTCAGTGTGTCACTGAACCTTTGAAGCTCCTGATTTCAGGAAGATGTTCACTGCAGAGGGACGTTGCTTCTCAGATCCAGGCTCTGCCACATGTGCTCCCCTAAACCTGCTGACTGGCATCTGTTCACCATTCTGCAATGGCTTCATGCCCTTGCGTTGCTCTTTTCCTTTCCTTCTCCTAGTTTGTGTGTTGTAGCACAGTCAAACGTGTAGGCTCTTTATTAATTGGCAGCCACTGAACATTAAAAGTTAATTTAAAAGCCCACTGGATTACAGTGTGAAGAGTATTTCTTTCATTACATTGCCCATTATTTTAAATGTATAATTTACATATATTATCGCTTAATTTAACTTAATTTTTTTTAATGAGGTAATGATGGAATATTTACTAGAGTACAAATGGAAGGTTTATTAGACAGGCATTTTTAAGATTACGCTTATGAATAGGTATACATAACTTTTAAACTAAATGTGTTTGTATCAGTCTTTAGAATATTATTTTCTTTTTTTACTTTTGATCATGGATCTTCTTCTTTTCTATGCTTCTCTCTAGGTTGGTTTGGGTTTTTTTTTGGTGGAAATTTTCTGTGTTCTGTGAGTGCAGCAAATATTGTGGAAATCCTGAAGTAATCTTGTCTTTACCAGAATAAATCTCTCCTTTAAGCCTGGACCACAATTATTATGGCCATGGCTTGTGTTTTTTTTCAAACTGAATGTACTTTAGGTTGACCATGGCCTATCTTCTGCAGTATGTCCCTCCATTCTAAGGAAATTTTCCTCTTTCTTGGCCCTGAATTTACATTTCCTTTACCTCTTAATTTCTTCCTCCTATACCAGGTATGTTGTCTAGTTGCTTCTATGGAGGTCTTTCTGTACTTTCTTCTTTGTATATGCTTTTTGATATGTTTCCTTTTCTCTGAACCTCTTGTTGTATAGATGATTTGGTATTTCTCATATTTATGTCTCAATTAGAGGAATAAAAAGGGAAAACACGGCTGCTTTTTCAAAAAGTTTAAGGAAGGTGAGGGCCAAACTGCCCAATAGAGCCGCCTTGCCCTCCTGAAAGAATTACACATGTAATTCATATGTGATTGGGTTCATCTCGTAACCTTTGCTATTTATGTTGCTTTTGCCTTGGCCAGTTCATAGATTAACAGAATAATTCTGGTTGGAAGAGACCTCAGGAGGTCAACTAGTCCAACCTCCTGCTCTAAGCAGGGTTAAAACTAAAATCAAACTATTTTGTAGTCTGCATGACAGCCAACAGAGAGAGCAGTATATCTCTCGGGCGAGTCATTCCTCCAGTATCTAACTATAGAAATGGGTATAAAAATTCATCCTCAGCAGATCCCTTTCATGCTCTCCTTCATCCTAGTGGTGGCTGAGGAGAGCGTAGATGGCCAGCCTAGTTGCCTTGTTTATAATAGCTGAGGGTAGGTGAGATTAATTCCATCATTTTGCTGCAGGAAACTCTGAAGTAATGAAAACAAAAAAGTGTGAATGAGAGAAAAGCCTGATGTATTTATTGAAAATGGACAAATACAAGTGCTGCTAGGGTACCAAGTTCGATCATTCTTTCATGCTACTCTTAAATAACTTTCAATCTGGACCTGTCAGAGACTATCTTGTTTGTTTTCTGGTTCTGCAGACCCAGATCTGCTTTGACAGCTTAGAAATCTGGTCGGGTCTAAGCTGGTGGCTGACTGGAGATACTACCATGGATAGTCTTATGTATCTGATGCATTTGGTTCACCTTTTAGAAAAATGGATCAGTTGTTACAACAGCCTCCTGCTTTTGTGTCCTTCGCAAGTCCCTCATTCGTTTCCTACGCTCAGTTATTTCCTTTTGCCTTAAAGCTCTGTGCTAGGAACAAGACTACTTCTTCATATTTAAAGGCTGTCTGAAAAAAGCAAGATGTGATTTGAGTATGGCAATAGAAATGAGAAAGAATAATGCATAAAGGGCTTCCTTAACTTGTGAGTAAAATCCTCTCGGCAGCAGATATTTTAATAGTGGATTAGTTATTTCAGTTGGGCTAGGACTGAGCTTTCTAACAGTGTGTCTGCCGTTGCATTGTTGACAATATGGTGTGGAGGTGCTTGAGCTACATCTCAGCGTATTAACAATTTGGGTATGGGTAGCAGCGCAAAACTGCCACAGTCTTCAATATCTGCTGGAGAAGCTGGGTGAATACTTGATCAAAATGTCTGAAGTGATGACATTACATTGGAGGATGTAATTTATTTTCCTGCCCTCATCCTTTCCAACAAGTATCAGAAAGCAATTAGTTGTGTTTTGGCCAATAACGAACACCATAATGACTCCCGTATTTGGCCCCATAAACTTTCCAAATGAGACACTTACATAAAAGAAAAATTTGACTTCTAAAAGGCAAAGCAGGTTCTTGCAACACTAATTTCAAGGAAGTGAGATTGGGCTATAATCCTACAAGCTGCCAATTTCTAGCTGTTGCTATTTTCTGTTTGAATTTTGAAAATATTTGGATCATTTGGATTTGGAAATTGTGAAAATTTATCTGAATTGGATGTGAAAACTTTGGAGAAAAAAAAATGTATTATTTTCAATAGATTTACTAAAAACAGCGCTAATTTTGTGCTACCAGTTCCAGAGTGTATTGTTGTATGAGACTGAGACAGTGTTTCTGTGTACTACCTTTAATATTAAAGTAGCCTTAAATTAAGGTGAAGTAAGCATAGGATCGCATTGTGAGAAAAGATACATTTTTGGAAAAGCAGTTTGTGGTCCAAGTGCCAGGGCAGGCAGTGTACCGTGAATCCAAAAGCAGTTGTAAATATTTTTGCATATCCTTATAAATTTGTATTAATTGACTCATGTACTCCACTCTAATTAGTTAAATGGAGCTGTCAGCAAGCATTTAAAAATCTACCAAGTTGGAGGTTTTTTGTACCAGAATGAGTTATTAGGATGGCATTTATTCTGTTGTAATGTATGTTTCTACTTTATATGAATTACCTTCCAGTACTTTGCAGTGTATTAGGTTTGTAAAAAACAGTCTTAACAGTTGGAACGCAAGATTGTCCAATGCTGTTGTAAATGAAAGACTGTCCAATGTTGATGTAAATGAAAGATTGTCCAATGCTACCGTAAATGAAAAGCTCAAATGTATTATTGTTTTCTAGAACGACGCTGAAATTAGCTATCAGCTCAGATTTTATTAGGACGCATTTATATTTTGGGTTTATAATGTATTTGCATGTTTAGCCTTCTCAAAGCATAGGCTTTGCTATTTGGGATTTATAGACAATCAGACTAGTTGAGAGGAAGATGTATACAGAGAAGCCTTTAATGGTAGCTAACTGCTTCTGTGGGCCCAATTAAGACTATCCGACTGTGAAACACAGTCCCCTGAGTGATGATGCAGTTGGCTTGCCTGTTTTTTTTGAGGTGGGGGGAAGGAGGCCTGGAATAAGGGACCATTCAGTGCAGCTGTGAAGAAAAAAATTCTTTAAAAGTTCTCTTAGAGAAAACAAAAAAACATAACCCCCCCCTCGCTCTGAAAAAAAAACCCCACAAAAAAATAAGCAAGCCTCAAACTTTTGGTATGCAGTATTGATAAAAGTTGAGGTCAGCTTTACGTATGCACCACATTCTAGACTTGATGCCTTAGTAGCTGTGCCTGAGATCTGGATGTGTTGTTGGTCCAAAATCAATCTTGTCGCTCCTCAGAAAGCAATGAGAGATAATAAGTACTATTCACCTGATTGCCTTCCTGTTCTGAGACAGCTGGTGACGCTTGTCTTCCTGATAACCAGGAGTTTCAGATCTAAGCAGGGATAAAGAAAAGCTGGGAGCTTGCTGAATCTAAATTTGACAGTCGATGGCTGTGTAGAGGGTCAGGAGGGATAGAATCTGTGACACGTATAAGAAAGGAACAAAATTTATCTGCTCTGGTTGCAATGATTAGATGTCTCTTTGTCTGGCTTTCTTACAGTGGATGATTGATTGTACCCGCCAGCTGGCTAATATCATAATTAACAAAGTTGCTACCATGTCTGAGAAGTTTAATCGAAAAAATTGCCGGCAGTATGATGCCATTGTCACAGAGATCAGAAGCGCTGCAGTGTCGACTTTTGTACTGGTGGAGCCACAGGACTATGTAGATGTGCTGAGAAGTCGTTCACCGGGATAACTAAAGGTATGTTTCTTTCCCCGCATGTTTCTTCCCTGTTTGTTCTTTTGAAAAATGAAGTAGAAGCTCCTTTGATGGTATCTTTCATTTCAGGGTGCCATGTGGAGGTATTCTGTTGTATTTTAAAGCAGTTGCAATAGCAATCTAGAATATGTTTTATCAACGCATTAAAAGGTGAATAACCAAATCTGTAGTTCAGTGCTACTTACCCTTTCTCTGAGTGGTCTTTGCTGTCCTGCAGATGCTTTTTGCAAAAAATACAGATGCGATTGTTTTTGTATCTAATTTTCCCAGTTGGAGAAACTACAAATGCTGTTGACAGTGCATATTCTAGGAACCCGCAGTTCAGTTCCGATTTATATTTTGTAATATCTCTTTTCATTCATGACTTCAAGTTGGAATGTAATTTAAAAACTGGAAAAAACCCAGGGAAAACCCCATATATTTGTAATCCAATATTAAAATATCTTGCTAAAATATTCACTTTTATATATGCATATTTGTGTGTGTGTGTGTGTGTGTGAAACGAGAGCAGCATCAGTGCCGTTAGCTGGAGAGCCATTTCGCAGTACCTTTATAAAATATTGCCTGGGAATCTCACTTATTCCTTTTGTACTTTTACCTAGTTTTCCAAGTTAAAAATTATTCCGCTGAGCTCTTCTTCTCTGCAATTGTATTTTTATGTGCGTGTGTGTGTGTGCGCGGGCTGCGTGGTAGTGCAGCTATGCTCTGGAGTATGTGTTGAAAATGCCAGCCTGACATATTGCTAATGAGTGTGCATATTGACAGTGACGGGGGCGTGTGTCTGTCTGTGTGCCATATATTAAAACAAAAAGAGGAGAGAGACGGAGACAGAGAGAGACAGAGAGACAGAGAAGGAAATATTGGGATGGGAAAGAACAGTTTATTTACATTACGGTATGTCAAAATGTTATTATGGCTAAAAAATCCATTTTAAATAGAAATGAGATCGCATATGATGGTTCCTTCTCTTTCTCACAGGAGCTAATATGGCCATGGTAGGAGAATAAGGGAGAGCCATTTATTTTGGTGGTATTAGTATTTTTCTGCCCAAGTAATTTTGACCTTTTGGTATCAGTTTCTGAAATTTGGGAATTGAATTCTTTGCATTGTGTTTCAGTTCCGTAATGAGCTCTCCCTGAGTTTTCTGTTGCTCCTCTTCTCTGTATCTTTGCAGGTAAAAGAGTTCTGAGCATTCAGATGAAATTGTTACAGTAGACTTTTGAAGGAATGTATTGCCGTATAGCTATTGTAGCTGTTGTTTGTTTTAAAAAAACATGTTTTGGGGATGTGCTCTTTTCTATTTTACAATTTTCTCTTTAGTGTTAAATAATTCTCTAGTTTTGAGCTGATATTATTGCAAAGGTAATTCAAAACTAATCCTGACTTGAATTTTTCAGCGAGATTTGCAGTTCTCAATCAATTTAATTGGCAGATAAATTATTTTAATTACTAGATCAAATTGGAAGTGCCAACTAAATTTTTTTTTTATTTATTTGTTAATGGGATATGCCTCGAAAGAGACCTCTGTTTTGTGAGGAAATACTTTTTTTTTTTCCAGGCCAGAAAAATATTACTATTGTCAGTAACGGATTCTAGATTTTAACTTATTCTTGTAAATCTACTGCCTTTCAAGGGCTGCTAAGCAAAATTAAAAATCTATATTTTGATTTGAATAGAAAATGCTGTGAACAGTGGCAAAATAGATTAGTATTGTGATTGCAGACAATAGGGAAGATTAAGTTACTAAAAGAGTATATTGTTGTTCTAAACTAAACCCTGTAATATTTTGTGTAATTGAGAATTTGTGCATTGTTAGAACGCAGTTGGAGTATCAAACGGTTGTGAGGATTAGAGCAGACAACTAAAGCAATGTCACAGTAGATGTGGCTGGTTTTTAACAGGATTATCTTCTGAGATGTGTAGAAATGAGCTCTTGTAATAGTTTGGGAGGAATTAATAATTTTAGTAAAATGTTAATGGCAAATGTGCTAATGTAAAGAGTTAGAAGATTAGTGATGCATTCTTTTGCATGGAAATAAGAATATAATAAATGTCCTGCAGGTGACTGAAGCTACTGCAATTTTATTGGAGATTAAAGTTTGATTGACCTTTGCTGAGGTGATTAACCCTTCTGAAATTAAAAGCCAATGATAAATTATTCTGTCCAATTTAAATGCAAACACAGAACGGTATGCCGTGTCATTCAAGTGTAAGAGAAAAAAAATGTTTTAATTTTCCTTTTGCACTCAGTGAGATGTGATTGCAGACAGCGCATGACTGGGCTGTGGTAGAACTGGCAGAACTCTGCTCTGCTCGTCAGCGCCGGAGCAGCCATGCCATGGGAACGCTGGACCTGAGAGCAGCAGCAAACCATCACACGCAGGAATGTTGGCAGGAATGTGTGGAAGCAAGTCAGCGAGGTAAGCAGTGAAAACCACTGTGGAGATGCTTTACCTGCTAGTGCAGACCTTGAGCTGATTGACGAGTGCACGAGCGGGCAGCGTGACACAGGTGAGCGTTCCCGTCCAGCTGCGCAAGGCAGCTTGCCGGGGCTGGGCTGCTTCCCTGCGCGGGCCATGGCAGAGCTAGATGTAAAGCTGCATGCCTGTTGTGCTTTGTGTTGGTTTTTCCTTCTGCCTAACCCTTAAAAGTCAGATTTAAAAGCTTGCAGAACTGCGCTTTTTGACTAACAGAGCACTTCCTCGAGAGCAGGCTAAGTGCAGGTGTGCAAATCGCTGCCGCTGCCTGAGCACTGCAATTCCAGTCCTTCCTACTAAATGTGCACAAGTGGTTTGTTAGGCTCGATCCAGTACGTCATGCTGGATGGGTAGGATCAGGACACGATCTTAGTGGTTGCCTAAAGCCTGTGGGATTACTTGCATGTGTAAAGTCGTGCAGATGGTCATTGGAGCCGCTGTGCCTATGCTACTGAGCAGCCTTTGAAAACCTAGGAAGTTAATTTCCAACACCTTTTATAGTTCTGTTTCACAGTACAGTCGGTATCTGTGTGTGCGAACTTTATTAATTAATATTAAATTGGAAAGACCTCAGCGATATGCTTGCTGCATTTTTCTATGAATCTTTCATTAAAAGTTGAACACTTAGAAATTCCTCCCAGAGTATCTGCCTTGCTCTTTATCTTTGTTTTTTTTTTTTTAACAGATAAATGAATGTCAGGGCTGTGGTTTGTTTTGTAATAAATTACACTTAATTTTCCCAGAGTAAGAGATCAATGTGTTGTTATAAAACAGCATACTGTCTAAAAGCAGTTCTGGAGGACTATAATGACTCTCTGAGGGCTTAACTTTGCACTGACTGGAACCATTATAATTGGATCCATTTAAAATTCACATATTTTTGTTGCTTTTGGTGAGAAATGATGTATTTGTTAAAAGCAAAAGCCTCTGCACCAAATTAGCAGCAAATTAGAAGCAGTTTAGTTAGCTGAGGTTGGTTCGGTTTGCATAAACAAGCACTTGAAGTATCACTGTCTCCTTCCTTCGCCTGCCGGTATGGGGAGGGAGGCAAGTGGATCAGGTCTGCACCCAGGGCTCGTGGTCCCTGGCACACAGTGTACTGGACCAAACTCCTCTCTGTTTTTTCTTTTTTTTTTTTTTTTTTTCTTCCCCTTCCTCTCATTGAGTTCATCTCTCTCTGACCACCTGAAAAGAGATAAAATGGCTCTTTGAAGGCTTTTTCGTGCAAGCCAGCAGTAGTGCTGGGAATTGGGCTGGAGGGCAGAAGGACTGCTGCAACAGTTTGGCCTTGTTTGGACTTTCTGCCTAGTAAAATTTCCTATTCTTTCATGCAGCTGCAAAGCATTAAAATGATAATGAATGTGATATCTGTATTCCATATTCAATTTTCCTTCTCAATTTTCATCAAGGAAGACTTCATATTGCATCTGTCAAGGTAGGGAAGTCCAAGGAATTGCAGTTCAGAAATTAAGAACCCTGAGGTAGCGGCTCACTTCTGTCTCGTCTTTTCATTTACACTTTAAACAGCCTTCAGAGAGATGGGCTGCTGCTTCTGGGACCCAGCAAAGAAAGTAAGGAATAGATGAAAGCTAAACTTGTGGTGGAGTGACCTAAATGGAACAGCTGGCAGAAGTATAGAGGAGATCCTCCAGGGTACTGAATTATACCTTCAGGCTTGGATTAGTAGGATGTTTAACAAAGAGATCCATTTGCCAAAAGGATCTTTGCCTGATTTTTAATTATGGAACTAGCACTTCCTTCAACATTTGTAAATTATTGAGCTTTTTTTTCCTCTTGTAAGGTGTAGAGTACTAATTGTTGGCTTTGGGCTCTTGCTTCTGCTTTCCTCAAACTAAAATTTTTGCATGCTATTGATTTAACCCTGTGAATACCAGGGACATGAAACATTTGAATGGTTTTTGTGTGATGAATAACAAGATGCATGCTCTATACATAAAATAAATATGAACTTTAAATATTTATTGTTTTGGTTATAGTCCTGGAATGCTTTTGAGCGCTTGGAGTTTGATGAAACTTTTTGGTAAATTGAGGAAAACAGTATTTATAGGATCTTTTTAGTCATACATATCTGGCATATTTTAACTAACAATAGTAGGTATATGGCACCCAACTTATATATTTTTTTTAAAAAATTTTGATAGCTCCATCCCTCTGCCTATTTTACAGTAGAGCAATACAGGAGAGGAAAGAGTGGGACTGCATATGTGAGGAATTCCTATTGTATCAGCCAACTTTCAGATGACATTTTCTTTTTTGAAATATCTATTATACACTTGTCTGTTATCAGCTAATACTGCCATTTATTTATTAAACTTCCGCACCAAATAAAAATTACAAATTGCATGAAATAATGATACTCTAACACCATATAAATTTTTCAAATGGGTGACGCATCAGGACAATTCATGATGAAGTAATAATACATGCTATATGTGTTCGGTGAAGAGATGCTCCTAAATTTATCTGTTATATTTACGGATGTACTCAGGCAGAAGAGACAGGGAAGGGTAGTAAAATATTTCTGGAAAATCTGTTGGAATACTTGCTATATCTGACTACTTTAAGCAAAAAAAGTACTAAGAGAGTGGGTGGCGGTCGGGGGAGGCTATGGTGTTGTCAATATACTCACTTCCTACAGAGTACAACGTCTAAAATAAACAGTTAGTCGTAACATCTTCTGTTTTGCTCTTTCAAAAAAGCATTTAGTAAGCAGGGCAAGTTCTGTCAGAGATAGGTCAGATGAGGTTGTTTTGATGATATTCACTGTATGTCAATGTTAATAAGCCATGTGATAGTTTGGACAACTGTTTAGTGTGTGGTATGACACATAGGTGAGTGTTTCTCTCTTGCAACAGAAAAATGGAAAAAAGGTGAAGTTATAACATCATTTCCCATTGCCTCCAGCAAGGATAGCACAGGGAACAGCATATACTTCTAAGTTGGTCTGATAATTGGTTAGAAATGATCTTATTCAGCATTCTAACATTTCACTACATTAGCACTAGTCACTGTGATTATTTTAATAGAAAATACTTCAAAATTGTATTTCTTCCACAAGTTCTATTTTTCATCGGAACTCTCTGTCAGCATTCTCTCAATATTGTACTGTGCCAACAGCTAAATGAAAACTGGAGGTTTGATACCCTTTTAACTGCAGTATATGTTAAGCATTTTTCATGTATTTTTTTTCATAATAGAACAAATCACACTTCTCTATACAGAGAAAACTTTCTGAATAGTGATACATGCACTGTACTGCATATGATTGCAAACACGCTGTAATTCAATAACTATATAGTGTTAGACCTTAAGGTTCTAAAGAATTCTTTTTCTTCACACTGAAATTTTTGGCAAAAACTACATATTCCACGTTGCAAATCTACATGATGGAAATGTGTTGTATATCCCTCCCCAAAAATTACCCTGAAATCAGGGCAGAAGATACATGTTGAATAATCTGAGTAAATGTATTATACCAGTTTGGAAGTAAAATTTTTGTCTTATTTGTTTTGGGAAGAATAAATGAATTGGAAGTAGGCAAAAATGGTAGATTCATTTTAGGCTTCTGTTAAAAATCCATAATTGCCTAGACTTTGTTTTTTATCAGTCTTACAATTTATAGAAGATTAGCTACATGTAGATGATTGCATTTTTTATCAATCATCAGACCTATGTAGTTTTCTGAAAGAGTGCGTAACAGAGAACTGAGTTTGAATAACTTGAATAGCTGCATGTGCAAACTCTTGGAGTATAATGTTACAATGAACGTTTATTTCCATTCCAATAGAAATAAAAATTCTGTTATGAATGTACAGTTTATTACACTACTTTAATGTTTCTTGTAGTTTTTGGAGGGTTTCAATTTCTATTTTTGGGGTGAGGTGAAGGGAAGGAAAGGACATGAAACTTTTAATTCTTCTGGTGAAACTTTGTAGGTCAAGGCAGAATGTTTTTGAAGTATTTACTACTTTACATTCTTGAAATGGGTGGTGGGAGAAATTTATAGAAGCTTTTCTTTAAAATAAAGTAAAATATGCCTTCTTTGAAGAAATTAAATTGAAAATTAAGTGAGGGCATTTTCATTAAAATTTGCCTGGCTGGAAACGAGAACAAGTTGGACCATTATGTTCACCAGTTCAAAAACTGCTTGAGGAAACATTAACTTTTAAAGTCCTGTTTGAATAACCTAAACCTTTAGTCAGAAATGAATCCACTTTTCCACATAGAAACACTGAGGAAAACATTTATATGAAAAAGTATAGTCTAATTTCTGAAAATACAGACCAATTAATGAGATTTAATTTAGATATTTGTCACTGAGTATGCATCACATGTATGAGCTGATTTACCATTATTTCCTTGTCTTATTTGCAAAAAAAGAGACTCCTACTTATCGAAATATTACTGAGGAATCTAGCTTTCCCCACAAATTACACACTTTTTGCATAAATGTGCCTAATTACCTGAATTCAGTTTTGATTAGCAGTGTTAATTGATGCAGCTGTGGATGGGCTCTGTTTACCTAAATTACCATGTGCAAACAGCAATACGTCTGAAAGTGAATATGCTAAACTGAAAATACTAATTAGCTAAGACAGATTGTTATTCAAGTCACATCTCAGAGCTTTTTAATGAAAGCCTGAATGTGTCAGGGCTTTATGATATTCAGACAGAAATGTCTATATTACATACGATTTCTAAATTTAATTCATGGGCACAGATGGGATGTCGGACGGGATTCTTCTCCATCGTTTCCAGTATTAATGTGAATATTTTACTCTACTGGAGACATTTTTGAGTGTGTGTATGTGAGAGAGAAAGAAGTATGTGAGAGAAAGAGAGAGGGAGGAAGGAGGAACTTATTGTGTGCGTTGACAATGTGCCAGCCAAGAACATCTAACTGGTCTATTTTTGACCGACATATTTGCAAATTATAGCCACCTACTTTCCCAGAATGAAGATAAACAAACTATTTTGTGAATTTAATAAAGCTAGATAGTAAGTGAAATAGAACCAAATAAAGAGAAAATTTAAACAGATCTCAGTAACAGGCAGATCTTTTGCAACAACGGAGATTTTTCATTTTGCAACAATAACAAAAATAAATCAATTTTAGGTATAAGAGGAGGATTGGGCTTTGTATTTCAAATTGTTGTAGAAAGGCTTTTAATGACGTTAAGCTATGTCGCGAAATACAAGTACAAATTATTTTCTCAATTTTATTTAGAACAGTACAGATTTAGGTATGCAGATAATGCACTTCATCCCTCAGTAGTTCTATTACATGCAAAACTGTAAAAAAGTTTGAAAGTAGCAGAAATATTATCTAGAGCATATACATTGACTTAAGTGTTCTTAATATAGATCAGCAGCTGTACCACATATGCCCAGTCTTCAATCCATTTTTTCCTACTATTGCTTCAGAGCTTAAATATTCAGAGGTCAGCTCCCATGTGAAACTCAGTAATTCCATTAGAAGCTTTTCCCACAATGTCCTGTCAAAATGCAACGCAAGGACCATAAGTACTGTGCCTAACTATTTGTACCAAAAATAATAGTTACAGTTGTAATGTTCTAATTTTCATATTTAAACAAATCTTATGTAAAATGTTCTTGAGAATATCTGTAATGGTCCTAATTCAATATAGGTAGCTATGGTTATAGTTACGAAAAGTGTTAAAGCTTTTCACATAAATTGGTCAGAATCTATTTTCTTGTGTGTTTGTGTGTTGCAATTGGGAAACTTTTGACTCTGTTATTCCACAGTTATGGTGAATATGGTGAATAGAATTTGGCCTGGTTACTTAGTTTTAGGAACACAATACTACTTTTTCAAAAGACTCAATAGTTCTGGTTTTGTATAAGTTGACATCTGGAGTTGATCATATTTTCTACAAGCAATTACCTGAGCTCCTAAGCTTTATACCTGAATCCTTTAGTTATGCTCTCTTGTACTTCATAGGTGTAGGCTTTTCAGACGGAACATATTCCTAAATAAATCAGCCACAGATATCCACATTGTTCACATTGGCAATTAACTCAAGTTAAAGAGAACAGTAGAGATGTGAGTCAGGTATGGAACGCTATGATAAAAGAATCACTTCATTCCTATTACAGTTGCAAATTATGAGTGATCCTCTATAATGAACTGTCTCTTCAGTCCAGACATCTGACCTAGTAAAGAGCTTTTGTCCCGAATAAATCATATTTATCAGGAGTTCTGAGTCATAAAATGTTGTACTAGACCATTTAATGACAAATACTCCACCACCCTCAACAGAGCTTGACTTCCTTCTGCAAGGTGTGGCTGAAAAAGTAAATGAGAAAGAGAAGCACCTTCTGGAACACATAAAAAGGGAGAGAGGCAGACAAAGAAATCCAAACTAGTTTTAAGATAGAGCTTGAAAACCTCATGAAAAATGGCATTGCATGATACCATACTTTCACTGGTACAGTACTGGAATAACTGATTCGGAGACAAACTCTTCTGGGCAGGTGATGATATTCAGGTAGACTGGTAGATGAAAGGAAGAACAGATCATTCCGTTGCTTAAAAGAATCTACCAAGGTGGTTATTTTTTAAAAAAATAAAGTAGCAACTTCCACATAAAAGTCTTAAGAAAGCCAGCACTTGATGTGGAAAACCTCTCCAAACTTTAACCTTTACTCAACCATTGTTTAAGCACAAAATCAGTGAGAAAGGAGTCCGTGATATTTGCTTTTAGCCTTCAGAATAGGAGTTCGGGACAGACTTTTAGTGGCAGCAATAGCAGATGAATGATTTGTGAGAAATACAGAACCTAAGTGATATTTCTACTTCTCTGTAGCCTTTAATTCAGTTGGTTGATCAGCTACTATTTAGGGCATCTACATGATACAGCTGCAGAAGTTGACTTAGCATTACAATGGGTTCTGGTTTCGATCCAGCAAAAAAATGTGTGTTTGGTATCTTCCGACACCCAAAAGTTGTCACCTACTGTGTCCAGACTATGCATTCTACAATTCATGCACAAGATTGCTTAGTAAGGAGATCCAATGACCTTAGTAAGATTGTTTTATCCCTTCTTTAGACTTTGCGGTCTAATTCCAAAATTAACCAGTGTCTTATGAGGTGTGTGAGTCAACCCTCAAATAAGGATGCAAAAAGTCATGCAGGAAAAAATATAGTAGTGTAATGTCTAATTCTCTGTTTTGTTATTATTTGTCAAAAAGAATCTTCAGCAATAAAAGAGAGTGATCATCAAATTCCTGTGGAAAATAGATCAATTCTGGCCTATTGGAACTGAAGTGCTTTAAAGCAGATGATGTGTGAAAGCTCTGGATGTTAGCACCATAACAAAAGCATCCTAAGTATACAGGAGATTCGGTTCTGATGAAATGTTCCTAACACAAACTGCAGAAGTGAACCAAGGAGGAAGAAAAGAAAAGGAGATTCTAGCTCCTCCTCGCTCAACAGCCCCTTCACAGGGCTTAAATCCCCACATCATGTAGTGACATTGCAGCTCTGATTAGGGAGAAGCTCATCTAAGAATATAAACAGTTTCTAGCACTGCATATATGTACCCTTGTTTTCAATTCATCTGTCTTGCTCCTTATTCAACCATTCACATTGAATTTCACTTGATTCTGCTGCAGCAGAAAGACTAACCCGTTGCTAATGCAGAAAGTCTCTTTTAATCTCCTCCTTAAATGATTATTGTATTTTCTATTGCTGCATGCAGTCTGCATGATTGTAATTCTTGTCATACAGGGTTGACTTGGAAGGAAAGATGAGGCAACAACTCTGTTGTGTTGGTTATTTCTGTGTGAATGAATGGGTGACTATATGTATTTATCCCCTCTCTTCTAATGTTTCCACAGAATTAATAATTTCTGCTCTTGCGAACTCAGTGCAGTGTTTCTGGTCTTCAAAGCAATTAATGTGTCAGTATTGGCTTTGTTGGCTACCTCTGACTTGCCAAGCTACTTCTCAAAACAAGGAGCATGCTACTGCTTTATTGGGAAATCTCTTTATAGACTGCAAGTTGAAAAGCATCTTCTGCTTTTATAAGTAATATTTGACATTCTTCATATCTATCCTAATTTAATGTGTCAGATTTTTGAGATCTTGTCCGCTTGTGTTCTGAAGTAGTCTTTCTGTTACTAGTTTACAGGAACACCCTACAGTTCACTTACAGGAAAGCACTTAGAGTTCAATTGCTCACTTGAACTATTTTTTAAGTCAGTTTTAGTCTATATCTACTGCACAATTTCTTGTTGCTAAACTATGTGTATATTCTCCAAAACTATGTATCTATTCTCCAAAGAGTCTACATGATTTAAATCAGTTAAATGTTTTATATTTTTGAAGTTAATTGTATAACATTATGCAATTAACACTCCTGAAAAGTAAGATAAGCATATATAACACATTCTTTCTCTTTATATTCATGTTCCAGCTCCCAAGTATCCATTGGTGGACAGTCCCTGTTTAAAAACTCATTTTTCAGGATCCTGTCAGATGTGAAGTCCTCTAGTCTCTTCCAGGTTCTATGTGTGCCTTCTCCAGGCTCCTTTTCTCTTATAGTCCTGTTTTGACTTTCGCTCTGACTTCTGTTTCTGTACCGTGACTATATCTTACCTCATCATTTAGCCTGATCCTCTTTCCTTTCTACCCCTTCCTCCTTACGCTTGGTAAACAATTTGGGTAATTTTGATTTCTCCTGTTGATTGTATTTCCCTTCTACTTTGAGATCTTTAGGCTGGCCATGAGTTTTTGATGGGTCTTGCTTTATCACAGTTGCTGTTTCTAATAGCATATGAGTGATGCTATGCCCCTGAAAAAGAGATCTTTTAGCTTTAATAGGCAAACCCAAAATGTGTTAATCTAGTAGGCTACTGTAGACGTCTAGAAATACTATCACCAATAGTGAATAATTATTTGTAAGTCTCGTGGCAGCATGGTTTTCAAAAAGACTTGCGAACTCCTACTTAATCAACTATTTCTGTGTAATGTTTTTAATCACTCTTACTTTCTGTGTGAACTTTTATAAATGCTTTTCTCTGCTAGACTCATCTCTCTTCTGCTCAGATTCAGCATCAACCTACTGTTTTTATCCATTAATTTGCTTCATCTCTAAATTACAAGCCACGAGTATATATGTCAAAAAGGCAAGTGCAATGACTGTGTAATCTACAAACTTCCATCAAATCAAGACTGTTAAACAAAACTTTCTTCTTTCTCTCATCACTAATCTTCACTACATCTCCTTTTAAATTAAAGTTCCTAAAATTTTCTCTGTTCTTTAATACAGACTACATAGTTCCTTTACATTTCTGTAAGTGAATTACAATACAATCTGCTTTTAATCTAAAATTACTTTCAACTATATAAAACTACATAAAATAGTAAGAGAAGTAAAAAACAGAGTGAGTCAGTACTGTCTGCTCTGTCAGATTAGGGATGTTGTGCTTTTTGTATGATTGTCCATGTCTGTGCAGGACGAGTGCTCAGAAGGGAAGACTCAAGCTATGTAAATCAATTCCTTTCTAAGCTAACTCTGTTAGCTCCTTTTTCAATCACATTGAACTGAAATTTCTTGTCTTCTTTTAGTCCTTGCGTAGTTCCACTCTTACTTCATCTTCTCCAATAGCCCTTCATTCATTAGTATTTTCTCCCATCTACACTGACCATTGATTATTAAATCAATGCTGTTGCACCCCTCTCTTCTAGCAAATATTGTGTATGTGTGTTTCTGTGAGTGTGCACATGTGTGAACCTATGAGATACATACTTGAGGCTAGTTCCTACTTCAGACAGAAGTGTCATGAAAAGGACAAAGCCTCAACATAAGACAGTAAATTTTCTTACATTAGAATGCCTATTAATGAACTATTTCAGGTGTCAATTGTCAGCTGCACAAAATGAGAAGCAGAGTAAGCAGCATGCATGTTTGCATTTAGTTCGATTCTTTCCAAAGTGTGTCTTTACATGCTAACTGGTGCCTGTGGGGTAGTTATGAACTAATCTGTGTGTGGCATCTTTATGTTCCCATAAATGTAGGGCATTTCATTTGGATGAATATCTACTATAAGATACGTTATTTTTGAATAATGACTTCTTCAAGCCTACAAACTCTCAGAAGGAAAATTGCATTACCAGATAAAAACATGCCTAAGTGCATTTAGCGTAGTGAAAAGACCTATCTGGAAAGTTGTGTTTTGCATTGTATAGCAAGTGTATTCTGTCTGATATATGTATGTCTCATGTGTATGCAGGTACAAATGCATAGCCCATCAAAATGGCTGCAAAGATTACGCAGGAAATTTATAAAAACTTTTACCACCTCTCTCTTCTTTTTCTTGCCAATTGTACTTTGAGTGACTGTTGTTCCAAAACTGGGAACATTTTTCAACAGTTATCGGGGTCTTTTTGCAAATATCCTGCAAAAAAAAGTTCTTTTTCTATTAGATGCATTTTTTTTTTGTATGCCCATTAGTCTCCAGAGTAGTATCAGACCATGTTTAAATCAGAGACTATTTTTATGTTAATTTTCTCTCTGGGTCTGAGGGTGGAAATTGTACTTTTGGAAAGCAAGAATGCTCAGCCATATTCCCAGTGGAACAAAATATTTCCTTCCAAGCACATGAGCTCTCAGATGTGTAAAATAAAGTCTTGATATTATCATTACCTAACCTTTTTTTTTTCAGTTAGATTGCATAACTTTGAAATGTTTTTGCCATGATTGTCCTTCAATGTCAGTGTGTTGTAAAATGTTATGCACAATCTTAATTCTTCCCCCATTTCCTCATTATAAAACAAACTTTGATTGCTTACTTGTACAGTATATTTCTCTGTAAGCTCTCTTTTATCTTCTTTAAAAAGTGTGTGTCCGTGCATGTGTGGAGGAGGGATAAAAGGAAGTTTTTAGGCAAGTCACTTTATTTCTCTTTCGTTTCCAACTTTCGTTTCATCTGGGTTGGCTGTAAGGCCTCTGAGAGAGCAAAGTGAAGAACGTGGTGGGTTCTAGTCTGTGCTGCAACATGATGCTCTCAGCTGGGGGCTCTAGGCACTACTGTGATACAAATAATGAAAAAGAATAATGCATTCATACAACTAGCACGTCATGGAGGAGAGGCATAAATATCAACACTACCATTTTTAAGTGGTTTGCTTGTTTGCCAATGACAAATACACTGTACGTGAACAAATAATGAAATGTCACAAGACTATAGTGAACAGCTAAAAAATAATCAAAACACCATAGTTTTTAACTTAATGGAAGGTTCTTCAAGGCAACAGGCATATCAACTCTTGCTTTTACAGTACAAAGTTGTGTAACTCCTTGGTCCTGACCATTCGCTCTTATGTGCAATATAAATATTACATAGTTATAGATGTATACTTATTTATATACACAAATTACATAATTGAAAGATTGGGTTTGCATGACAAAAAAGGGAACCCAACAAAAAGAAAGTGCATTTTACTGCTATCTAGCTTTGATGTGGCTGGAGAGAAGTCAGTCCTCTATTAGCTCAGAAAGCCAAAAGCAGTTCATGGAATCCGTGTTAAAGAAATTATCAAAATCCTAAATTAACAGTAGATATTAAAGAAGGTCTGGCCTTAAAAAGGTATTTTCCTACCATGACTACAAACTTTAAATTATTTTGGAATTAAATTTTTGGAGTAGAATCCACAGAGAGTGAACCTCACTCAGAGTGAAATCTGAGGCGTAAAAAAGACATGCATCTTTTAGCAATGCAAAATTTGAAAAAGAAACCTGTAGTGTCTATGTTGCATTATATAGACTTGACATCGCCAGATGAGATGATGAACAGCACGAGGAGAACCTTGGCTGCATCTGCACTATACTTTTGTAGGGCAGCCAAGTAGTTTACTCACCCATATGATCTGGGTTCCAAAATCAGTTCTAATAACAAAAACCGAATGTACAAAATTGGGATTCAATTTTGTTAAAGAATTATTTGTAGTGTGTACAACTTGGAGAAGATTCAACAATACACTGAAGAAAGATTCTTTCTGGCTGTTGATTTAAATACACTCTTGAAAAATAGGTGAAAGGATTAAAGTTTGAAGTGTAATGCCCAAATCATTAAGGTCTGTGTTTCAGAGAATGTTTTTAAAATGACTGCTGATTGAAAAGATATATTCACTTTTCATCTCAGAAAGACAGAAGAATTCATATCTTAGCAGCTGTTGATAATGCAAATATTCAGGTGTGCATTCTCCATGTGATCAACAAACATTGAATTGCTAGTTGAAATGCTGAGAGAAAAAATCAGTTATAAATTCTTCTTATGCCTATATATATTTTTAGATATCCCTTCATTAGTGACTTTGATAGCAAGAAAAGTTTTTATTTTTCTTTCTTCCCACTAAACATGCACAAAATGCTATCTGTTTTTGCTGCAGTACGTACAGTATTTTAATTGCATTTATTGTTCCCAAATCTAATTTGTTGGAAGTTAATTTTAACAATATTAGAGCTGGGACCTGAATCAGTGTTCATATGACAGAATTTGGCAAGATGGACTTTTATGCATAGTAAATCCACAAGTTGAGGTGTTTTTTCCTTATATCTTTAAGAAGATCTAATTTATTTTAAGAATGAGTTGGCATTCAAGACATAAACAGTACCTCTAATAAGTGTACTACAACCTTTTTTGAGAGAGCTTTAATTATTCTGTATAGCAAAAAATGACAGGTTCAAATTACGCACATCACACAGTGTCTTTTAAGACAGAGCAAATGGTCAGTAGATGTTTAACTGGCATAGAACCTTAGAATCGTTTAGGCTGGAAAAGACCTTTAAGATCATCAGTATTCAGACATATTCTGAAGAATGCAAAACTGGCTTAGCTGCCCTAATGCGATGTAAGAAGCTGGAATGTTTTCTGTGCTTTCGTTGAGAACCTTTCTATATTCAGTTTAAAAAAAAAAAGAAAAAGAAAGATAGCTTTCCTCCTTATCTGTAAAATAGTTATCTAATTGTTTTATGCCCACTGTATAGGTGACCAACATGGCTTGTTGCAGGTTGAAGTGACCCTGGAGCTCATTTAAAACTAGGATTGTATCTGGGACATGCTCTATAGCCAGCTTTTTGTTGTTGGTTATTTTGTTTTTCTTTTAAGAGGAGGAGTACAGCTTGGGCATCTCTGCTGATCAGAAAAAAAAAAAAAATGAAGAGTGCATGGGCAACTCTAGACTTGGTAAAACAGAAAGGAGAATCCAGCCCTCCCTCAAGTCCTGTGAGGAGTCTGGCTGTTGGTCAGGGCAATGCCTGTCTTGTAGCTCACAGGAATACATTAGCCCAATAGAAAACATGATCCACTCATTTTTTGATTGGCTACAGGTGAAATCACATGCTGAACAGTTTTTGGTAATCCATTGTTCACAAGACAAAGGCGTCTACAATTTCTGTCATTGTTAGGACACACAGGACTGCGAGGTCTTTATTCTCAAATTTAATATTTAGAAAAGTAGCAGCCTCCTGGTCACACACAGAAAGACAAAAAGAAAGAAACCCTACCAGATCAGTACTGTGGTGCAAACCTGTTACACCAGCTGGCATTCCACTTGGGTCACAACCCTATAGATTTAAAGGCTGGAAAGGAGAGAAGTGTGATTTCTGCACCTAACCAAACAACTTGTGGTTGAATTGCTAGAATATTGTTTAAAAATAGATCCTGATTAGAAGTTACACAAAAATTTCTCACCTTTCTGAGCAATCTGTTTCAGTGGTTGGCTAACCTTATTGTTACATTAAGAGTTAGCAATAATTTGAATTTAGCGTGGCAAATAAAAGCAGATGGGAGGCAAACAATCTTATAAAAAGAGGGATGGTGGTGTTACCAATGTGTGAGGATTAGATAGAATCAGCTTGGCTCTCTCTGGATAGAGCATTATGTGCTGGTTGTCTTATCAAATTCTTAGTTTCTCCCACATGTTTGTTGGCTCAGATAAAGTGAGAAGGATGTAATACTGAAAATCTTAAAGAAACACTCTTCTTTCTTTGAATCATCTTTGAATCCTGGCTGATTTGAGAGGGGACAATATGCAAGATCGTCCAGCATAACTTCCAAGAAGCTAAATAAAATGTCCCATACCACTGTTAAGAAATGATCAGCAAGGGGAGAACAAAGCCACCAAAAAGCAGAATTCCTTTTCCCGTGAGAACATGTCCTTACTGGTGTTATTTGGACCTTCCAGACAGTGTACTCTCTATCATTCCTTCTGCTGGAAAAAAGTTAGAAGAATAAAAATCAAAATGTTGCCATGATGCCACAGAAACTGGAGTTACACATCTGTGATCTTAAAAAACTAAATTCCTATTCTGTTTTGGCATAATCCTGAAGCTGAATTGGAATCTGATTTAAAAAAAAAAAAAAAAAAAAAAAAAAAAAAGAGTAGTAGAGTCTAAATCAATTGTTATAAATCTAGTATGTCATTACCTCTCCCCAGCCCCCTTTCCGTATATGCATGTCTTCTTTTGAAAGCCTCCTAAATTGCTGAAGAAAGTATTTGTTTAAATTGTCCATGTATATTTTCTATTGGGGAACAGTCCTATTTCAATTTAAAGTATCAGCTTCCATTAGCAGAACAATTCCCTGAGCTTTTTGTTCCTTGCTCCAGCAAAGCCTTTCTGTTTTTCTTTCAGAGCTATAAAGTTCTGGAGGAGTGAATATATATGCAACTCTTCTGCTGCAATTTCTTGTTACTCTCAATGTACGGTGCTTGAAGGGAGGGAACATGACCATATGGAAATGGCTATCCAAGTGGAAACAGTTTTAGTCAGCTTTCAGGCAGGCTACATAAGCATAATACAGTAGAGAAGCTCACAGAGCCATACTTTAGTGGCCACTAAAATTGCTTCTGCAGTGCATGCAAAGCCAGGATGCAGTGAATACCATTGTTTGTATTATGAATGGAAGGCAAATGTCTTCTGAGCAAAACAAAATCTAATGTTAATTAAACTTTTCTAGGGGTTGGGGGTGAATAATTCTGCTTTTGTGTTGTTAAATCTCCTTTGATTTTAATTGCATGACAAAAAAAAATTGACTGTAAAGTGTAATGTTAGCTAATGTTCATATTGATTACAAGCATTTGTGCATGCCAAGTCAAAGAATTAAATGCTTTTAATTAGAGTGGGTTTGGGTTTCGATTTTAAAAATTGTTTAATTTTGTTTGGCTTTTCCTTGTTTTTTGTTTGTTTGTTTATTTCCCTAGGACACCTACACTGATAACAAAGCTTGTACTGTCAGTGTGTTGAAGGTCATTTTTATAATCTGTTCAGTGAGAACTGCTCCCCTTTAGGTGAAAAGAAAAATCAACTGAGCATACCTAAAATTGTCTAGAAAATCCTATTACACCTACTGAATTTCAGTTATGTATTTCAGATTCACATGGAATTCAATGAATGCTCAGATCAAATATAAAAAATTGTGGCAAGTTTCCAATGATATGCACAGGGTTTGCTTTTTTCCCCTCTTTGTGACTGACTTACTTAGAGAAACAAGGTACATTCTTCTCAGAGATGGCATAGGATAAACTGAAGCGATTAACATTAAAATATACCTAGTACTGTGATATGTTTTAGGATTGGAAACAAAGGTAGGATATGTCTTATCCATCTGTCTTGCATCCCTGTGCATCTGTCTGTCTCTCTAGAGCGAGTCAATAAAAATGATTAGAGCTGGCATCTCGCAAATGTACACCCTTAAACCATAAAGCAATAATACTGTGAAGGAAATTTTTTTCTGACCTTTTCAAATTACATCCAACTGTCTAGGGAATTTCTCAGTGACTAGAGGTAATAAGGTTCAATCCGTTTTGCTGGTTGGCTTCAAATTTAGCTCCTCAGAAGCCCTAACTTATCTATTCTTTTTATCTTGGCCTTGGCATCTATTCAGTACAGTAATCCATGCATCTAATCTTTTTTTTTCCTCCCCTCTCAGGTTTAGCTGGTGGATCACATTGTGAAATCTGCAGCCATGAAAGGCCCTCCATTTACTACACCCTTCAAAACGAAATATTAGCATGGGAGGCTAAGCTGGTATGTTGCCTTTGAGAGGCTCTTGTTGAATTTAATTAGCTTTTAGATTTCATCTCCATCTCACATCTCAGCTTTCACTATTGTATGTGATTTAGGCTTCAGTGACTTTCATTATTTAAAACTTTTCCAACTTAGCCATGCCACTTTAGAATACCAAGGGTGAAAATAAAGTTTAAAGTTCATTGTCTTAAATTGATTTCTGTTTAGTTTTTGTGATGTGAGCTCAGAAATAATAGAGACGCAGTCTCCCAGTAAGTTAGTGAATCATTCAAGTGAGAAAGGCAAACAGGCATTTGTGCATGCCTTGTTTCTCATTGTGCTCCATGAAGTAAAACTGGAAACAGGTAAATAACACTTTTAGCAAAATATTTATTAGAGAATTTTGATGTCAAATATTTTTATACCTAGGAGAAAATGCTTTCTTTTCAACTCAGTTGGATATCTGGTTTCATTTTTGTGACTTACACAGGGTATTATGGAGTAATGACTTCAAGTTCTGATTCACAAGTAACTCCAGGACAGCACGAGGAGAGCTGTCAATAAGAAGCGGTAAGCTCTTGGCTGTTAACTTACTCCCCATCTGGTAAGGACCTAGAGATTTGTTTCATTTCAGGCAGGGGAAAGTCATAAAAATTAGCCTTTACTGCTGTTGCTTCCCCAGAGTATTAAGTCTGTGTCTAGTTATATCTGATGTGCTATTGAATGACCGGCAGAATATTGAAAGTGCATGCATATTTAAAAGCACCCATAAAACACTTGCTTTTACAAGAAATATACTGGAAGACAAATGCAGCTAATTTGTTTGAAGGCAAAGCAGAAGGTACAAAGAGGTTGGTAAAGATATGTGGTGGGGTTTTTTTTTAATTTTTCCTGAATTCACCTTCATTTTGATTTTGCCTTCTGAACTATAGAGAAACATGTCACATAGATAAAGTAGAGAACTGGGAGTTTATAGGTCTTGTCCATGTATGTAAACGGGCCTCTAATAGGGCTGGAATGTTTGTCGAGTCACTTAATCATTTTGCACCACAACCTTGGCTTCTGTGAAAAGCTGTCAGTACTTGACAGATGATGAACACAGGGTGCAACTTGGCTATTTCGTTGCCTTTAATTGATTCAGCTGAAATAAAATAGGTTCATTTTTAATTAAAATGTATTGTGCACCACTGGTGTTAACAATGTTAAAAGTGGAATCCTCCATAATCTGAAGGCCAGTCATATGCCCGGAAGTTGACCATAAATTTGTTGAGAATATCTTTAATTCAGAAATTAATTTAGGGAAAACAGTACCCCACATAGGCAAGCCTTCTCGCATTCAGTTATTTCTTTGCTGTCTTTACTGTCGCGTTGTGAAAAGAAGTGTTGCTAAATGGACAGATCCAGATATACTTTTAAGCAAGCAGGAATAAGCATTTCAAAATTCCTTTATTATTTTCGTACAAAAGGTATCATATTTAAATTGACAGTATCCTAGATACTGTCCTTTTTTCAGAGATAATATGAAAGGATGTATTTTGAGTGTACACAAATACACAGCTTGGTACTAAAATAAAGTGTAGTCAGTTAAATGGATATTTGTGCAGATGTGTTAATTTACTCTCATGTCTTGGAAGCTCCACAGATATGTGTAGAGTTATTTCTTAGTAGAATAGTTTTGCTATTCTTAATTCTGAATGAATTAGGCCTCTCCTGGCACTCCAGCATCCAGATATGGAGACCAGCAACCAAAAAGGGTCCATAATTTGCTAAGTGTATCAGAGGACTCAGAAATGCCTCATGGAAGTAGCAAGTTTTAGCATCTCAAAGCAATGACACAGTTTTTGGCTGTGCATATATATCTTCTTACAGTAGATGCTTGAAAAACGTAGAATACATACCCCTCATAATATTTCAGGCAGAAATACATAAGGATGGGATTATTTTGAATGGAAGTAGGATATTAAGATGGTGGCACTGTGAGTTTTCTTTCACTCAGCAAGTTCTAGTTTCCCGGATTCTTTCTAATTTATAATCCTGAATGCTGGACAGAAGCAGTTCTGTCAACAGGTCTTTCTGGCATACTTAAGGGTTTTTACTCTTAAGTATTGAAAGTGAATTTGAATTAATAAAGAGAAAGGATTTTTATTGATTACTTTGTTTATTTGTTTATTTATTTAAATTAAATTCATCACAGTGTATGTTGCAGAAAAGGAATCGTGTGGTGATATCTAAATGTTTGCATTTCATTTCTGGAGTGTTTGTGTACCAGTAGTTACGAACTATGGGCAACAGCTAACTGTGTTATTGTCCACTTGGAATGCAGTTAAGTATCTTTTGCTTTGTCAAAGAGAGGCATTCTGGATCACTGGTGGTCCAGAAACCTCAGAGCTATATTCTGTTTTTTGGTATTACTGGCGAATATCAAACTCTTCTTTGTAAACTATGCCATTCTTGAAAGCAGCTGATTAAAAAAAATAAAAACACAGCTCTTTTTCAAACTGAACATACTGCATTATGTCTTACAGTGGGAAATGTAACAACAGAAGTCCTGATGTGTTTCTAGTTTTATGTCTTTATGACTTCTATTCTGTCATTCCTGATTTTTATAAATTGAAAGTCCAACAATAGGAAAACAAAAATGGGTGCCAGGGATAGGTATATGAAAAATGGTGTTGCAGCTTTGATCTTTTTCCTTGATTCTTAGAAAATATCCAGTTTAACAAATCTTTATGAGAAGAAAATTCTGTAGGTTGGGTCAAAGTAACTCCTGTCCATGCATCAATGGTGTTAAAATGGGAGGCTGCATTGTGCACATCAAAGAGATTGTGTGAATGTTATTGATACACCATTCTTTATTGTTTTGTGTTATTTATATTATCATCATTAATGTATAAAGTCTTAATAATTAGCTCTCTAATTTCCCAGAAAAAGCATGTTAATTTATTGAACTGGCTGAAGAAAAAAAAAAAAAAAAAAAAGCTGCCCAATCTGGCATTGTAAGCTAATAGTATAGAACAAAGTGTAGTCATAATTAGTTGAGAAAAGAACTTTCCTTGTTCATTCCAGTTTATAATAAGAAGTCCCTCGCCAAAGTGACTTAGAAAATAATGCATTCAGACTGAGCAGAATTACTGCCGAGCAGATTCTATTTATCTGTAGCTTTAAAAGCAGCTGCGTTTTTGTAAAAAGCAATGAATGTGGCAGTCCTACTTAAAGGTAGAAGAAAAAGAACACCCCTTGTTTTGTAATAAGGAGATTTTCAATTTGAAAGAGAGAGCGAGCCTGTTGTGTGAAGTATGGTTATTACATTCACTGTATTCTATCTCACCCACCAGGAGGCTAATAACGAAGGAGTCAGTGAAGGAGACCAATGCCACGAGGGTTATCTCACAGCCCCAGATGCTGGATAAGTTGAAGGAGGCAGAATCGCTTTTGGATGACATTCAGTAAGGCCTTGAATGATTATTTGGTGAAGAAAAGACTATTCTTTCCAAGGTAAACAATCCATTTCATCTGTCTGTTGTCAGTGTTGGTGTAAAATATGTTTATATAAATACCTCTGAGGTTCATTTTTTATCATTTTTCAGGTTTTTTTTCTCTCCATGGAACGATGATCTCTCAGGAATCCTTTCTGAGACAAAGGATCCACTACACGTCCAACTACACCTAAAGAAATGCTTTGAAGGAATTGCCAAGCTCACTTTTAATCACGAGAAAGAAATTACCCACATGGAGTCAGCAGAAAATGAAAAAGTAGAGCTCGTGCTGTGAATAATTCCAGCAAGTGCCAAGGGGCTAGTTGAGAAATGGCTTCATGAGGTGAATATCTTTAGCTCTTACTTAGGGTTTAGGTACTGTATAATCATTTTCTCTTTTAGGAGCAATGAATATCATAAGCATATTTCCTAACTAAATGGCTCTCTGAATATTTGTCAAGATGTTGACAGATTTCAGCCTTATTGTTGTTATTTATTGCAACGGATTTAGCATCTGCAAACATGCAGAAATTAATTCTAATAAAAAGCTCTCAGCGTCAGACTGTCAGCAGAAATGGGTCTGTGTCTGAAACCATGTATGTTAATATATGTTTGAGTCTGTATGTATGTGTTTTTGTGCTTTCATGGTGTAACGTCTGTAGTTCAAGATGATAACATTTAAAGCATAATCAGAGAAATGTAAGATTTTGAATGCTTCCCACCCTGCAGAAAGTGTGTCCTATTGTGTTGGAGGGGTTTAATTTCCAATTGTTTTAACAAAAGGGAGGAGAAATTATGCTACTGATAACACCCTAACCTTTCCCCTTTGGGCCTCTCATCCAAATTCATTGGTTTCAGTACGGAATTAGTTTGGTGATCTTTTCCTGTTTGCTTTATTTAACCTTCCTCTGCCAGTGGAGGGAAGGGAATGGGCCCTTCTCTTGTTTTTTGTTTCTAGGCCAAAGCCTAGTTTTCCTTCCCACGTGCTTCCCTTTCTCTTGGGGCAGGACCAGCCCCATGAACACCACTTCCCCTTCACCCGCTGTTGAGGGTGATGGTCTTGTCTTCAGCGGCTTATCCCCAGGTTCCCCCTGACCTCTCATGGGACTGCCAGCCAGCGAGGGCAAGCAGCAGGGACCAGCACCCAGCTCCAGTGTGAGAGGGAAGGAGGAGCCAAGGGAGCACTAATTTTCTACCCTGCTAATTCTGCAGAGGTTGGAGGGAATCCCTGGGCAGTGAAAAATGGAGCAGGCAGCAGGTTGGAGGAATTTGCCCCTGTTATGTATTGTGTTTCTGCTGACTAGATGAGCAAAGCCAAGCCGCTCAAGTCCTCTCCTGAGTCCTCATTGCCCATGTAACAGAGCTGTGTGGCAGCAATGCGCCAGCTTTGAACTCAGCCCCTGTTAGAAGTGACTGCATGCAGTTTAAAATGGTCTGTCTGCAGCATCCTTCAGGGTAGGGAAGAGAGGAAAACAGGGCAAGATTTATGCAAGCCCAGACACTACGCACCCTGTTCTCCATGTCAAGTCACAATCTTGGTTTTTGGAGTGGTTTTCAGCACAATCATCTTAGTAACCAAAGAATAATTAAATAAAATAAAAAAAAAAAAAAGGAGCTGTAGTGGGTAAGTGGAAGTTCTGAGGTGTCCAGGAAAAGTCTAAATTCTTGCTACACCAAGCCTGCAATTCACTTACATACTTTTTAGTTTTCACCTTCTCCTACAAATGAAACAGGGTTATAGAAGGTGAGCAGCTGTGTTTATTTTAATACATCTCATTTAACCCTCACCTAAAAACAAATTGGAAGGTTTGGGAGTGCATTAATCTGGACCCAATTAGTGTCTCTTTCGCCCTCAAAAGTGCAAGCTAAGATTAATGAATATAAACTAGAGTTTCATATGCAGTCTTTAAATCATTTGCATGTTTTATGCATGATAATTGAATTTATTTATGCACTTCCTTTCATTTAATGATTTCTTGCTCTTTTCTATGCTATCAACATTATATTATGCAAGAAATAGGATTTGGTAGGGAAGAAAAGATAGCAGTATATAAATCAAACCTGAGTTAATTTTTAGTTCTAATGTCAACATTATATCAGAATTAATATTGGTACCGTGACAGTGGGGTTACGTGGCTGGGAAAATCTAAAATATTTTTGCAAATCAGAGCTTTTAGCTTAACAGGACATTTCTGATGCAGCTTAGTTTGCTTGCAAGTGTACAAGCAAAATCATTTTCAAATGGCAGTTAAATTATTGTATTGACTTTTCAATGACCCTAGAGACTTGTGTTTCAACTTGGCCAATTAGTAGTAATAAGAAGATGAATAGTAATTATGTTAATAAATAATTGTTTTCAGACCAGGACCTCAGTGTCATAGTGTGGCTTAGAAAATAAGGATATAGTACAATTTGTCTCATTTGGTCTTTGATCAGGAGAAATATGGATTTTGGGCTATAGTAAATTTGTCGTAGCCAAGGAGGTAGAAGTCCTAAGGACGAGTGAGCCATATTAGACAGCAGCTCTGTGGTAGTAGCTGTTTCAGTCCCGTAAGAAGGGAATTTTCTTTGCTTCTCCAATTAAGCTCAGATGTCTTTAAGATTTCTTAGTGATGGTGTCTGAATTTTTTATAATGCATGCCAGGAAGCTACTATGGAAAATAGTTTTTAAAAGATGCTGGTGGTAGTGCTTTCATAGCTTTAATCTATACCAGTTTCTTTTGTGTCTCTTGTCTTTCCTTATGTGTTGAAAGATGTATGTGGAAGTGATATTTTTCTGTGGTGTCCCGTCTTTTATCAGTGAATTAAATGGCTGTGTCTTGTGATTGTTTCTTGATTCTCGTAGGTAGGAATGTGCTTAAAGGCTAAAGCTCTGTTAATTTGTGATGTAACCATTTCAGTGTCTTTGTTGTCGTTGAAATGTAGTTTGAAATGTTCAGTAATGTAGCATGAAATCATTGGTTAGTTTTGGAATGGTGGTGAAATCATGTGAAGAAAGTAAGTATTGCATCTGATCAAGATAAATTCACTCTAGTGTTTTATGGCTTTTTATTCCTATGTGATAGTAATAAAGTCTCATGTAGGGATGGAAGCCATGAAATACATTGTGGAAAATCATCAACTCAGATGGGGCCATCAGGATAGCATGCTGTAGTTGTAGAGTTATTGAGAATGATTGGAAGATGATTTAGTATGTCACCACGTTGACTACCATGTTTTTCATTTTGTTTCTTCATCCTTCACCTACGTAGTTTGATGAGAGGAAATCAGTTTGTAATGAGCCGATCCATCTTTACATCAATGTTCAGTGTTTGAATTGTCCATACATCTTTCGTTTTCTGCCAAAGATAACACTGTATATGAAACACTAAGCTAAGAATTTAATATAGCTAATAAACACATGCCAAAATAAATACAAAGAAAATCCAATGAATTTCTAAACACTTGAAAGTTAAGAAGGAATAAAGGCAAGGTCCACCCTCTTAGCAAGTGGTCCAGGTTCTTTATTTCCATGTTTGAGAGCAAATCTGAGAGATGATATGGGGATTAAAAATGAGTTATTTTCCCCACTTAAGTGTCTTTCTGGAAGTGCATGATCTTTTCTCTCTCTGGAACTGAAATAAAGGCTGACAGTGTTGGGGATAGAAAACAAATCTTGACAGTTCCCTTACTGTGCTGCCATTCCACATATTGCCTTACTGCTCTGGCTGCTTCATTCTTGGGTACTGGCTTCCTTTGGAAATATTTTGGGGAGTGTTATTTATTCTGATACAACTATTTTCAATTTTCCTTCTGTATTCTTTCTCTGAAGCATATGTTAATAAAACATTATTGTTTTTTTGGTACTTTGACTCCTTTATTCTTTCTCTCAGGTGTGCATTTTTTGTCTGCTAAAAAGTGCTTTCTCACTGTTGTAATTAAGGAAAATCTTCTGGTAGAAGCCCCAGCAATTATTAGGCAGGAGGTGTATTTAAATTTTATTATAAATTTAAGTTTCTGGTTTAAATCAAACAGCATACAGAGAATTTAACCTTAATTAAATTCACAGATGTTGTATGGCAATTATGTCAGTCTTACCTGGGCTTACAAAGATGGTAGATACAGGTTTGCACCAATGCTACCATGTGAAGAAAAATTTATAAAACCCTGTAAAACAAGTTACTTTCAGACTCCTATTAAAAGGCAAAAGTATTTTCTTCCTTATGTTTTAGCAAAGTTGCTCCCAAGAGTATCCAGGATGTATTGCTAAGAGAATAAACTCGGCTTCGTTTTCAGCTTTGTATTTGGCTAAGATAAAAATTCCTTTCATCATTCCCCCCCAAATGTTTTCAATATATACTTTGGGAAATTTCTCTTCAGAAACCTGGGACAAATTTCTTTGAATAGTTTCAAATCAGCTCCTGTGCTGTTTTTCTCCATTTCACCGAGTTCAAAGTATATTGCTGTCACTCCTAAATACTATACAAGTCATCTTTGCTTTGAAAAGTTGTCTATAGTCCTACTCGTAGACTGCATTTTCAGGACTGTATTTTGTCTCCAAATTACTTTCAGAGACAAATGTTCTCCAAGTTGAAGTACTTTTAAATACCAAGTCAAATTGTTGAACATGGGATGTTAAAGGCAAGCAGAACTCTTTTCCTGTATGTCAGCACCAGTTTGGAAGGGCTCTACTGATGAAAATTAAGTCCTCAGTTTAAGCAGTACCAACCCATTAATCTTCCTAGATTCCTTCCTTTGCAATGCCATTTTTTTTCAATAAATTTACACAGGTGTGACTGGAACTTGTTAAATAACTTACTAATTGTTAACAGTTGAGAATGATCCTGCTCATTCTCCTATAGTAGTTCAGGTTCTGCAGTGGTCAAAGGAAGCTAACAGGTACTGTGCATTTTAGCAGAAACTACTCTGAAAATGCGAAGTACTTATTTTCTGAATATGTTGATGCTGTTTTTAAACCCTCAGATACCCTGGTATAAATAAGTTGAGGCACTTCGCTTTATTAGCACAGCATAAACTTCACTGTGCAAACGATTGCCTCAACCTTAGCAAATAGTAAGGATTAAAGGAGGGAATTCAGAATTGAGTTTCAAAAGGCAGCTTTTGTCACTGAGGCCATGCATACCTGCATTTTTTTTATGGCTGACATCTAATAATATAAACTGGTGTGGCATGTTCACTCAGGGAATAATATACATGTTTTCTATGATCTTAAGGAGATTTGGCTAGTAAATAAAAAAAATATTCCCCCCCCCTAATAAATGATACAGAGTGCCTACCTGATCTTTTGGTCGCTGACATGGGCTAGTGCCTACCTGACCTTTTGGTTGCTGACATGGGCTCACTCTGCCTGTATTTCTAGGATGAAGTGTGGAAAATACAAGATTTGACTCTGTCGTGCTAATGCAACCACACTGCTTTGTGTCTGCTGAGAGCAAATCTTTTTCTTTGGAGCATGAGCAGGACCAGTTCACATCTGCCATAACAAGGCCTTCAGTGTACCTGTAGGAGGTTTAATCTTGCCAACTTTAGTGTCCTATTTGCCTGATGAAATATAGGATAAGACTAAAAATTTAAGCATGGCTTTTGGAAACTCCCTAAATAAAGTCAGCACTCTGGTTTTCCAAACAGAAGGCACAAAATGATGCACTGAGATCTGTGGAGAGAGATGCCAGGACAGTTACAATCCTCAGAAATAACATCAGAGGTAAATATATCCTTGTACACTAGGCAGTGGAATGGCCTGACAGTGCTGTTGCACTTTGAAACCTTTCTTCATGGTGTGTCTGCTGATGCAACTCCACTGACTTCACTTCATAACCAAATCCAAGTGCTGTGGGTGTTCGACCCAGGAGTTAGTTAGCAATGGCCTGTCCTGGAACAGTCACACCTTGAACACAGTTTTGTGTTTCTGATGTGTTTTTCTTCTGTTGTTGGAAGAGAGCAGGTAGATTTTGGATATTTTTTTTTTCTTTGTAGTAATAGTTCACCCGTAGAGATTGTAGATACCTTCTTTAGTCTGTTCTCTTTCCTGAAAAATTGTATTATTTCTACCCTAATTATTTTCCTTTCACCCTGTCTCTAGAGTGGCACTGGTCTGTTTTTTTTTCATTTTTTTTTCTGAGCAAGGAATATGCTTTTTTATGAATCCTGCAATGTGACATCAGAAATACCTCTTTGAATTATGCCTTGTAAGAACTTGACAATCAAAGTTTCAAGTGACACCTTGCCATGATGGCGAAGAGAATGTTTTTCTTGTCAGTGTCAGTTTGAGTAAAAAGTGTGTGTGTGTGTATGTTTAAAATGTAGTCACTTGTCAGAAAAAAAGCAAGGCCTTGTCACAGAGATGAAATGTTAAAGTTACCACCTTGTTTAATATTTTGTAAATGTCCGTATTTTGTGTGTTCGTTATTTATTAACAAGCTGAGTCAAGAGCAAGCCAATACGCTACTTACGCCTTCAAAATACTGTCTTTAGGTAGTGTACGTGCCAGCCATCAGGAGAAGCAACCTCTTGGCAATCTCTGATCCAAGCCAAATTTCCTAAGTCTTTCTAGGACAATGTAAACAGTTTGAGTGTCACCTGTGAGAGGGTGCAAATCTCTGAAAACAACTGTAATGTGTTTTCGAAGGCCGGGAATGTAAAGTGAAGGACAGTTGTTTTCTGCTGGAGCTAGTGCTTTAAAGCAGTCTTCAAGGGTAGGATCATGGAGAATAAATTACAGCAATTCAATCTGGATGTGAGAAAGGCTTTGTTAACTGTCAGGGAGGGCCATGCCACTGGGGGAAAAAGAAAGTTTTGCAATAGTTATATAAATAAAAAATTGGAAAGGCTATTTCTGGAGACTGGCACTTACCTGTTCTCCTTGCATGGTCATTGTCTTGCTGATGTGAGCATCAGTTGAATATTCATCCACAACCCCATGGTGGGTTTTGGAAAAATAAGTATGACCTTATGAAACAATAACTTGAGGTATTATTTGTTTGTAGGTTTAGGGGTGTAAGGGTCTATATACACAGACACAGAGAGAGAGAGATGCATACGTTTTTCTGATCAAATTTTTCAGTATTATTTGAATTCTTAGGATTAATTTGAATGGTACCTTGTCAACCTGGTGCTTTACTACTCTTTACAATATTTAATATGTATTCTAATAGTATTTTTTTTTCTTGATTTTTTAAAAAACACATACACAGTGTATTACTTTCCAGTCCTCTTCCATACACTCTTTTTAATTACAGGCTATCACCCAGAACTTGACTGTCTGACAAACGTTACATGAGTTTTTATATTTCTCTCTACCTTGTCAACATGGGCAGCATTTGTTTCTGCTATTCTTCTCTTCAACAGTCATTGCTAAAATAAATCTAGCATTTTATTTCCACTGAAAATGGCACATATGACCAGGTTTGTGCCCATTTTTCCAGCTCAATCTGATGATTTACTTAAAGATATTACATATCCTTACAAATTTGCCTTGCATTATATCATTACATGTATTTCCGGGTAGAACTCAGGGTCCGCATTCCTTATTATTTGCTTGGGCAGCTGAAATTTTTGAGAGGATTTTTTTTTTTTCAACTTTGAAATCAGATGCTTTGGCTGGGCCTAAGTTTTCAATAGATTTGATCAACCTGAAATAGCATTTTGAATGAATTAACTTGATTACATTTGGAACCCCAGTAAGCAGAGAAAGTCCAAGAATCATTACAGAAAAAAATAGTTATCTTATAAACCTATTTGGGACAAATATAGACTTTTTGTTGTTATTTCACTTATGCTTCCTGCTCTCTAGGTTAGTTTTTCCCACCCCCACAAGAAAATACAATAAGGATGGTGTCTCCTTGGTTCTTCATCCCTGGAAGCACTTGTGCTTCTAAAGTACCTTGGAAGGGGAGGTGTGAGAAGATGCCCTGGTCTGATAAAATCTGGAGGCTAGCGGTACTCAGAGTTGATAAAAATTTGCTGCTTATTCTTTGGCTAAAGATCTTGAATTTTCTGAAGAAGCTGTGAGTGCAAGTCGTAGTCACGCTAAGGAGCTCTCAACTTATGGCCCATTTCAGTAAATTTCTGTAGGATAGTTTTACTGTCTTCATTGTAGTCTTTGTCCATGGGAAATTAGACTAGGCCAGGAAACAAGACGCAGGGGGACAGGGAGAGGTAGGTAGGACAGGGAGAGATGGGGAGCCAAAGAAAGGATCAATGGGTTAGTGAAAGCTGCATGACTCTGGATTCATTCCAGCCCTCCTCTGCACAGAGGCTTTTGTGACGCTCACTGTGGCTTCTGAAAGGAAGGTCCCTATTCATCCGGCCACTGAAGGAGATCATGCTAATAGGCTCCAGGATCACAAAGACACTCACCACCTGCTGTCATGAACGTAGGTCAGGCTTTGTTTGCTGTGCTGAATGCTTTTTTTCTTTAAAAACTGAAGTGTAGATATATATATTTGATAGAGTTTACAATTCTTTTATGTTAGCATTTCATTTTTTAAAAAGAAGGAAAACCAGATATTGTCCATATTGTTAAGGTTGACAGAGGATATGTCTTCTCTTGCCACTGAGACAAGGTAGAGTTCAGAAGACATTCCTGGAAACCTGTATGCAAATATGTAGACAATAGAACAAAATCTAAAATAGTCTAAAATTTAAGCTGAACTTCATCATTTTTATGCCACAGGAGTGAATTATTTTGGCAGACAATATAAGTATTCTCAAGTTTTCTGAACTAACATATTGCATGTAAATACTCTTTGAACTTTTTACTTTAATAAAATACTTGTATTTAATTTCACATGAACAAAATGGATCTGTAATTTTATTAGGCTTGTTAGAAGCAAAAAACTGCATTTGTAACCAGTTTGTCAAATTTGTCCTTTGAGAGGGATAGAAAATAAATGGTCTATAATGTAAAAAATGTTCAGTGTAGCCTGTTTTACATTTCCAGAGTTTGATTCATTATAATCCAGGATTCTCAAGACTGGTAAACGCTGTCCTGAAATAAATCACCAAATTTGAAATATAAACATAATAAAGAGTCTGTATTTGAAATTATAGGAGTTTTGGTGTTGGTGTCAGAGGCATGTAATGGGTCTTTATGTGAATTGACAGATAGTGTCTTCCTTTTCTTACATGATCTCATGAACATCCATTTTAAGAAATCAATTTCTTAGCGTGTTGAGATAATAGGAACTTTTTGAAGGATATAGTATGATAAATATTAAATTAAACCAGTGCTTGAAGCGACAAATGTAAACATCTCCTGAGGTATTGCATGCTGTATCCCAAATAGAGCACAGCTGCAAATAATTTCAAAACTAAATTGTATTTTTACATCAACACAGTTAGACAAAAATGACTTATTAAGTAATTGCTATTGTGTCATAAGCTTTATGCAGTAGCTGAATTACTTGGCACAGCTAAAACCTTAAACTACCTTGGGAATTTACCACATTCTTTAATTTTCTGATTGATTAAATGGGTTATTTGACATTTTGGCAGAGCTTTGAAATCACGGCATACAAAGACTCCTTTCATTGCTCATTATTTGCTCTCTTCAGGCTTAGTGCAGATTCTTTGAAATGAAAGGTTTAAGGTGCTTCTTTCCTGGGCAATTTTTGTTCCAGTTCACATTTTTACTAGCAGTGTCACATTTCCAACTTAAATTCCCCTACTGTGTAAATGCAGTTCCTTATAATGACAGAATAACCTCTGGAGATACATAATCTTGAAAAAAACCCACTTCTATATACCTCACAACAGTGTGGCTGAAGAATTCAGCATGACTTATTTGCTATCAGAAAGGCTCTTAACCCTTACACCCCTTGCATTTTCTGGAATGTGGGAAGCTGAGCGAAATCGTGAGTGTCTTTGTTCAGTTTGTGCTCAGTTCAGTTTTCTGATGCCCCGAGTGGAAGCTGACAATGTCATGCAGCAATTTTAGGGGACAGACATAGCCAGGTAGCTTGGAGGTCATTTGCCATCATCAGCTTGACACCAGTGAGCAAATGCACTGCCTAACTGCACTTAATGTCACTAATGAGCAGCAGCCAGACAAAACCATGCCATTTTCAACGTAATGCACAGTTCTCACTATTGAAAAACAGCTCATGAGGGTACCTTGGGTGTTATAGGCTTTACTGCTCCATGCTGCTTCTCAAACACAAGTTTGGTGGAGCTAGGTAGGAAGTACATAGATGAAATAAGACCTCCAGTGCCTTGTACTCATGCTTTTTAATGGCAGGAATCTTTGGCAGTGCTGGGTAGGGGACTCCCGCTTTCAAACTCGTGTCTTTTTTAATACTATGAATACAGTTGAGTCAAATTGCCTTGGCAGTTGCCTTGGCAGGAGCCTGTATGTCCTCCTTCACAGCTGTGGACAGCAGTCTGGGGCTACACAAGCATGAGGACATGGCTACAGAAATCCCATTACTGTGGCAAGATTTCTATTTAAAAAATCCCTTCCATGTGCCTGCATCAGTAACAGAGCATAGCTCTCCAGGCTGCTGCTGACATACAGTAAAATATTTACACAGGCTTCTGTGAGCTCCAGACATGTTTTCTGAGCCTTGGTGGGTTCACAAACAGTTGGGACTATACAAACCACTTGCTATTCTTAAAATAAAAGTTTTCTTGCAAAGCACTACTTGCTATACTCCATCTCCATCTCTTGCGCATTTCAAGACAGAGAAAAACCTTTGAATAGGGAAAACTGGGGGATCCAAACCTTACGGAGGTGAAGATGTGGTTCTTTGATTTTCCCATCCCAAGAGAAGAAGAAAAGCTAAGGTACTGTTCAGACCCCAGGCACATACCTTGGAGATGTGTCTCCAAGGTATGAAGCTTTGCTTGCGTGTCTAAGAATCCAAGTTTCTTTCCAGTCATTATGACTGGTTCAGAGGTGATGCTCTTACGTGTCACACTTCCCTTCCTGAGAGTAGGAGCAGGATTACAGTAATTAGCAAGCTTTTTCTGAAGCTATAGCTTGAATTGGAAGTTGTATGGTAGCCGAGTCTGTCCCGATTTTAATAATTTTTCTAGCTGAGGTAAAGCCAGTCTTTCTGGTAGGCCTCTATTGTAAGGCAGTTTAAACTTCAATGATTAAAAACATTTCATAAGTCAATCTATGATTATAACTTTATTCATCTGAAGTAGTAATTCTTGAAATCAAAGTTGTGCGGTGCTTTGTGTTACAATCCACTCAGAGAGGAAAAAGAAGTTTCTGCATTGCCGTACTCATCTGAGATGAGAAACTATGCACTGAATATAACATTTCCAACACTATTAAGGAACCACTTTTGGTTCATATGATGGAGTATATATATAAAAGCAAAGAAGAAAGCAAAAGTGCCCATTTCTGTGTTTAGGAATGTTAGAACCTACAGATCTCAAAAGAAGGAAGATGCAATCTTTTACATGTCTTTTGAAAAAGTCTTCATTTACACATTAATCATATGTCCTAATCTGCATAACCAACACAGTAGAAGCTGACACTCAGATCCTAGCCTACTCCATACCCAAAAAGAGAGGTAATGTTTCACCTGAAGTGAAACAACTTCAGTTGGAAAGACTGAGGAATTCCCACTCCACATATACCACCTCAAATATTTGAAGTGAGTTCAAGAGATCTTAGGCAAAGTCTTGAGCATCCTAATAACTCATCAGCTTGATAAGAAAATATGAACACCACCAGTACCACTTCTGGGATGTGGTGTTTTGAGAAGTTGGAAGGGTGTAGAATATCTAGAGTACGTTTACCAGTTGTGCAGCTAAAAGTAGAACATCTCAGAGGGAAACAGTTAGTGCATGATGTTTAGGAACTGATAGGCTCCTAGGGCCAGAAAAACAAAGGTATTTCTGTGTCTAATTCCCGATAATCCATGTAAACAGAAGTGTGATTTGTGGGGAAAAAAAGTGTGATTGTGCAGTTTGTAAATGGCAAGGGAGTCTGGATAAAACACTGCGTATCTCTTCATAATCTCAAATGCTTGAGGTTTTAGATGTACGCTTGAATTATGGCTGAGGTAGCTGCAGAGGGGGTGTTTGCAGTGTTCTAGCTGTCCATGTACATACTTTTAGTCTGCTGCAAATGGGAGGAAATACGACTTGACACTTACACATCCCACCTCCACTGTTTCAGTTTGCACTTGCTGTGTGCTGGCAGCAGTTTCTGCAGGTCAGCTGATGTGTGGCAGCTGGATTATGGGGGCTGTACCTGGGGCCACAGCGGAGTATCGAGTGCTTGCATGAATCCTGCATATGCAGCAGGTTCCAGCTGTGACAAAGTCATTACTGACTTGATTTTAATTGAAAGAAAACAAAACCCCTGAAGGTTTTACGTCTTGCCTATAATGACATCATACAACAGTTGTACTTAGTATAAGACTATTTAAGCCATGACTCTAGAGCTAAAGTAATCCCCTTTGGACCACATATCTGCATCTGATGTGCCTCAGTGCTAGAAAGAGCAAGACCCTCAGCTTTCATTGCCCTCGGAGCAGTAACATGTGTCTGATCAGTCACCTGTGCTGTTTAGGAAGCCCTGGCTTAGGCATGGGTCCAAGCCCTTAGGGTATTGCCACCTCATTCCCACTTTATTCTCTCATCTCCATAACAGCATAAAAATGTCTACCACCATGCAAATGGCTGTGGTAGGCTGTAAAGTTGCTGAAGAAATGCTCTGATTTTAAGCCAATATAGCTATGCTGGTATGAAGTCTAGCATGAATGTGCAGCAGGTAAATTTTCTTCATTTGCAACCCTGTACCTTAGGCCTCAGATTCACCTTGTCTGGTTGCATTTTGGTAAAAATTTCAGTTCCTCTCTTAGGCTTTACATTGCAGTGTCTATCTGTAGTTAGCTCTGTGCAGAAATGCACTCTGTGTAACAAAAATAGAGCCTCAGAATGAACTGAGCTCAGCATATAATTCAGGTTTTATTTTGAAATGGCTACAGCGTTTGCATTGTATTTTGCATTGTGGATATATTGGAGTGTGAAAGCTCAATGGGTTAGTTCTTTCCAGAGTAAGTGGTAGTTAATGAAACCTTTATTAGTAAAGTTTAGATAATTACCTGGTAATTGTACAGACAAATAATTCAGTAATTTGAAATTATTTATTATATGTATAATGATACTTTACTCTCTTTAAGTGCAACTTAACTTGTTAAATAGAGGCACTTGTTAAATAGAGGGACTTGCAAAAAGTTATTTTTGTGATCGTGTGTT
>WHYT01015977.1:120467-145221 GCA_009806455.1 Tetrax tetrax
AGGAGGGATTAAAAAAAAAAAAAAAAAAAAAAAGCTTCTTTCAGCCATTTTTATTCTAAAGGTCTCACTTTGTCTCTCACGTTTTTTACTTCTTCCCTTGCAGTTGCTTTCAAATCACGGACAACTTGGAGGAGATTGCTGAAAGCAGTAAAAGTACACAGGAAATAGAACTCTAACGAGAATGTTGGTTTGGAAAATATTATCTTTGTTGAAAGTCTCTCAGGAAGCAAAATTAGATTTCTTTAAAAAACATTTTTGAACAAAAAAAAAGAATTGCCTTTTTCTTCTCATGTTTCATAAATTACCTTCAGACAATCTGCTAAGCAGAAAAAGAATTTTTTTACTGGAAACTCAGGAGAGGACTTGCTTGTTGCCCAATTTACCCATAAAGCTATTAGTTCTTCTGACCTTGGAGAACAAAACTGGAAATAGATGTTTGATATCTGAGGACCATTGCAGCTTTTAGTACCCAGAAACTTAATTTGATTCATATTTTCAAAATTTATATCCAACTTGAACTTTCAGCCAAGTGTCTTACTGAGCATGACGTGTGCATTAAAATATTTTGAAAAGGGATCAAAGTGATAGGAAGTTGTTCTTCTGATAGGCAGCTGCAGAGTTATTCCTTGTCTGCATTGCATGAGGCATAGTAATGCTCTGAGGGCTCCAAGAGCTATAAACCAAGCTCTTACAGAACACTTTCTTTGCATCACCCCGATAAGAATTTCTGCTATGACAACCTCTTTTTCCTGGTCACGTTTATAACCAAATATTTTTTGCAGTGAATGTTGTTCTTCCCACTGGTCTTATATTTTTACAGTTGGAGTAGAGAAAAAAGCCAGTGGCTTGGTTGGTTAACACCTTCTGTAAATGAATTATTGAACTTGTCCATAATTTTTGTTCTTCTGCTATCCATGTTGGAACTTCAGTTGCTGTTTCTTTTTGTAAGACCTTCCCCTCCCTTATGGTGTAGTGTGACTGTTTTGGTGAATATTCCAGTCAAGTCCTAGGAAAAGGTTAGTGCAGAAGGATGGGTTTTCCCCTTAGCTCAGCTGCAGAGCTACCTGTGGTTGCCGACAGCGTGCACTTCCCTTGTTTGGATCGAGGCAGCAATAAGCAGCAGCAGTCCAGAGAGAAAGTCACAGTTCAGTTCACATTTATGAGGCAAGAGAGCCTTACTTCTTATATAAACTTTTTATGCTAGTAAAAAGGAAGGAACTGAACACCTGAGGAGTTTCTCAGCAAATATTCCAGGAGTTTCTCAGCAAAAATTTGCCCTGTGTAGTGCAGCAAAACTGCCATCTGACAGATCCTTCTCAAGACCCTGGTCAGGAGGAGGGAGCCTGGAGGAGGGGCTACGCTGGACAGAGGAGCAAACTGAGGCAAAGCTTCAGCATCCATCACACCTTAATTCCTTTTGGCTGTTGGGGTTGCTTCAGGCTTCAAAATCAGGCCTGGCTTAAGAGGGTGCTCAGGTGGCTTAATCTGTAGCAGCATCCATCTCACATCTGATATGGCATGGCAGAGCATCTTGCCCCAAGACCTGTCGTCATTGTTTGGGGATGTATTACAAACCTGCCTGGTACCAACACACTGGTCACAATGAAGAACGGCTAATGTATCTTTGAGCATAGTGCCAGAGGGAAATCAGAGGTAAGGTGGCCCCTTACTTCCTTGCACAGTGCTGAGAATCGGGAATGGTCCATGTGTTGTGTGGCAGAGCCTGGAGAGGAGGAAATAAATCTCTACCCACATATTCGTGAATCATTCTCTTCCCTAGCTCCCTGGTGACAATATTCATTTTGATGAATCCCAGCAACTCATGAACAGAATAACCCCAGCAGTTGGCTCCTGTGCGCCTAACCAGCCATCCTTCCTTGCCTTCACAAAAAAACTCATACCCTTCTGAATCTGCTACATTAGGAAAGAGGTAGAGAGAGATACTAGCATGTTTAGGGATTTTGTAGTTTCAGGTGAGGAAAAATTTGAGGTAACTGGTGGGGAAAGGGAGTTCCCATCCATGATGCAAGGACTTATCCTTCTGAGAGAAAAAAGAATTGTGTGATGAAAGCACTCTGTTGACTTTCTGTAAAAAATCACAAATGATAAAAATTACTTACCCTAGGAAATATCTGAAAATTCAAGTTGTTCTTCCAGAAGAGGTCGGCCATATGGCATTGTTCTTGTGAAAACACGTAAAAATATTTTCATGAACAGGAATTTTACTTGAAGAAGACTACGTACTTGAACATAGTATTGGTTTGCCCCTCCACTGTAGAAATGTAGATGAGATTTAAAAGACACAGTAATTTATGAGCTGTACTTAGAATTCATAAAGAGATATCTCAAATTCAGAGTTGTTTCATTCCTGATCTGATTTAGAAGATTAAACTGTCATATTTTAGCACAGATAGATGGCCATCATTACTATAATTAATCATGTACAATAAATTCTATTATTTAGAAGCTACTTCATATAAAAGTTAAAAATATTTTTATATAATGTAAAATGAAGTAGATTAGTTAAGCCTTATAATTATGTTTTGTAGATATATGTTGGTTTGTTTCATATGCAGGGGCTGTTTACTTTACGAAATAATCCAATATACTGAATGCATACTGCAATACAGTAATGGAGTGTTTGCTAATGACTTCAATTTAAGAACAGCCTGCCTAATAGCTGAGATAAGATGTTACTAAAACATTGTGCTAATGATTTGAAAATTACTACCAAAATTGTGTTCAGTCTACAATGGGTTGCAGACATAATTGTGCTAATAAATATCCAAATCAGCCTTGATTTTCAAGCTCATATCAAGATTACTGTGAGTTTTAGAAATCAGACAGGGCTAAATCATGCTGTTGCACTCACGTGAATAGCCTCTTTGGTGGCATCGCTCATTTGAGGAAAGAGAGCAAGCATACCCTTGCTAGACAGGAATGCATTAAACATTCATAACCAACCAGTCAAAATCACTTAACTGTGCATGTTCCGTGAAATTCTCTCTCCTGAAAATTGGTCTGTATACTATCCGGAATATAAGTTTGTGTGTAGATATATAGGATTGTAAAATGTGACTAAGACAGGATTCCATTCCTGTCTATAACTAACTGTAAAACATTGTGTGTGTACTGGTGTCACTGCCACCTTTTTACACGTTACTTACGTGTTCAAAGTGCTCATCTAGCACTAGGGAGACCTGAGTTCAGTTTTCTTCTCTGCCTGCATGGCACTGATCTTTGATCTTCCAGCTTCTAAGAAAGTACTCTAAAAAATACAAGGTATTCCAGAGGGTCAATTGTAGCTCCTTATGGAAGGGATCATGTGTCAGTTTGTCCAATGGCTCAGAGCATCTGTTTGGTTTCTGGTCTCTAAAACAGGCTGCTTATATAGTTTACCTTAAATAGGAAGAGAATAAAATACATTAAACAGTTTCTGTCTTGGGACAGAAACTGAGCTGTAGTTCACTGTTTTCAGTGAGCCAGCTTCAGCTTGGTACCACTCCAGAGGAGCCTTCAATTTGGCAATTAGCCTGTCAGAAGAGGGCTCTGTCTTTGTGCCCTCTGACAAGGTATGAGTGTGAGCTGGGGTTAGACTTGAATTGTATTAGCAATACTGATATATTTCTGGAGTTGCCCGAGGCAAAATTGCACAGTCCCAAAGCAGTTGTTTGGGTAGCTATAGCATTATTTCACAGCTGAATCAACAGTTTATGAATCAGATTTTTGGGGTTTATGCATGAATATCTCCATGGTTTGTGGCCCAAAGCTTTTGCACAACCTCCTGTTTCAGAGCTGATAAATTTTTAGCCTGTGTTCTTAAAAAAAAAAGCTGCGGCTTTGGCACAGCTTTGGCACAGAGTTTTTAATTCAGAAACAGAATGAAAACCTGTGCACAGCTATTTGTAAGGTGCACCACTTAAAAGTATTAGTCTGAAACTGAAGATGTGAGAAACGATTTGTCCTCCAGTTTTCCGACAAGGCGGGGATTGTGTGTTCCTTCTGTTCCCCACTGCAAGGTGAGGCAGCGAACCAGCTAACCTATGGCTGCATCAACCCCCTTGCTGAAAAGTGATGGCTAAGGCTGCCTCCTAAGATGCTTGATTAGGATAAGCGCTTTATGAGCTTGCAGTCAGTGGTGTGTGCTCGAGTGGCCTTGGAGGTGAGCTGGGAGGATGCCAAAGAAGGCAGATGTGGCTTTAGAGGAGCAGGTGAAGGGGCAGCACCATGATGTACCTACCTTGGTGGTGCAAATTCCCTATGACTGACCAGAGAAGAGTTAAGAGGCGCCTGGCAGGCTCGGAGCTGTGCAGCTGCAAGCTGTGAGGAGCAGTGGTGAAAGACTGTATTCAGCTGTAGGTCAGGGAGAGAAAAGCAAGGCTAAGCAAGGAATATGCGAGGCTTAATTCACTTGGCTGCTTCCCTTCCCATTGCAGCTGTTCTACTTCAGGTTATTTAACAGGCCTGAATTCTTTCTTTAGTCATCATTGTTGACTGTAGTTAGCTTGCTTTGGGGTTGAAAGGAGTTAAGAGTCAATTATGTGCCTGGGAGCTTCTGAATGTCTGAAGTGTGGTAGATGGCTGCAACCCCTACCGCTCACATCTAATGAGGTAAGGCAGACAGCTGCTAGCCTCCGGTCCAGCAAGGACCCACAGAAATGCCCCAAGCAGCCAAACAAAAGCAAATAGGAAGGGAGGGATTCATGTCTGCAGGGCATCTGCAGCTACAGCAATGTTCGCTGTGCCTCTCTGCTTGCTCTGGGACTGCCCCTGTACTCTCAGGGCAGGGGTGTTGCTTATGGCACATGCTCAGTGCTGCCTAACACAGGCAGATGATCTTCAGGTGGCTTCAAGGAATTGGGAAGGTGTGTGTAATTAGCAGTGAGTGAAATGCTGGGCTGCAGCAGTGGTCCCATATCTGATCTCCAGCTAGTGCTCATTGCTGGCTATGTGCTTATTTTGGGGGTTATAGCTTGCCTCTCCTCATGAATACTTGTGCTAACGCAATGGTGGTTTACTGACATATACTTTACCGCATCGTTCACCTCACCTCTGCTTCTAGTTCCCAATCCGTTGGATTTACGTAGAGAGTTCACTTTGCTGTTCGCGTCCTCTGACTCCTCTGCCTTATATCTTAGTTAATTATCTGTAGACAAAGCCACACTTGATGCCTTATCAACTGGAAAGACTGAATTAATCAGCTTTGTTAGGCAAAGGTTATAGCAAGGGGGTGACCATCCTATCCATCTGTTCACTCATCTCCTGAAGAGTAACCATAACAGAACTCTTAAAAATCCTATTAATGGATTATAGGTCAATAGCCTAGACACTCTGATAGCACTGCGAGGAACTATGGACAAAATGTCTGGGATTAATGGATTTTCTGAAGACTTTTATAAGGTCTTTTATAGATATTTCCCTCTCAAATGCTAATATGTTCTGCAAATAGGAAGAAAATGGCTTTTTACCACTGTATTCCCTTTATGTGGCTAGGCAAAGCAGGGAGGTACCTTAAACTATGTAAAATGCATTGACTTGATCAATTCATATGTAAAGTTCAAGGAGAAAACTTTGGCCTTTTGCCTTCAGAAGTAATCATCCAAGTCAGAATTATCTCATCTTGTATTCTCATGTATTGAAATTCAAAAGTTCACCCAATTTACTACTGGTGATCAAACTGGCAAAAATGTACTGGGGAAGCATCATACAATTCACTGTGCAGCATACCTTGCTGAGGCAAATCCAATCTACCTCAAATTCTGTCTTTTAGAAAAGTGTTATACAAGTAGACTAAGAAATTCAGTCAACTTCTTTATCCTTTAATTATGGAAACTTTCTTTCACTGGGACGTGCATTGTAACCTATTTAAATGTTAGGGCTCTAAATACCACGTTTGTGCTTAGTTTGCAGTAAGCATGGCTGTGTGACAGGGTGACCATTTATCTCTTTTTTTTTGCCCTGACAGCTAGACTTGACATCTCAAATTGCTGCAGCATACTCTCAGATCCAGAATAGGGTACAAAGGGTGGAGAACTGTTTATCAAGTCTTTTGTCTCGTATGTCCATTAATGGGCAGCATCGAAGAAAACTAAACAATTAAATATGGGAAACTGAAGATTGATGCCATTGATGGGAATTTGCTACTATTATCACCAGTACTAAAATATAATTTAAGTTTTGCAGCCTTCCCTGTTGTTGTTCTGCAAGAAGGGAGGGATCTACAAGGTCTGAGGATGATCAGGACTTAGTCACCAATAAATACACAATCTGCATTTATTTCTGGAAGAGTCAGTAATTACTGGTGTTTAAAATGTTATATTTATGCACCAGAAATAATGAAGTGGGGGTTTTCTGTCTATATTTTTTTTTCTTTTGGAGAGTATCAAGTCTTCTGATTGTCAGCAGAGCAAATTTGTTCACTAGGTCTGCTAGCTTCCCAAGCCTTCTTAGCATTTCTTCTAAGCTCTCAGAAAAGGCTCCAGTACCATGTCATGCTCTTCACTCTCTTTGGATGAAGGTCTGGGCTGTTACTGAGAAATATTTCCTCCTCCTTGCTGAGGTATATCCCAGAGAAAGGTGATGCTAAGATCCCCTCCTCTCAAAGGGCTTGGGCTCTACAAGGAGCTAGTCTGCCCAATTTGCTGAGATTTCTTCTCAGCAAAGTTTACAGAACAACCCTCTCTCCATCCCTCAAAAGCAGAGACTTCAAGAAGAATTCACAAAGTTGGCCAGGAAAAGCCAACTCCTCTTCTTCACCCTGAAGTAGAAAGCCCTGAAGGGAGTGCATTGAAGAACTGATTTTTTTTTAATTTTCAGGAGGAACCCTGAAAGAAGTCGACAATTGAAGCTGGAATCAGGCTAAGAAAGTGGGGATGCATGTCTGAAGTGGCAAAGGTCCTTCTTGATAGCAGCAGCAGTTCCAGGAAAACCAGGGCAGTGACTGTCTCTCAGCACCAGTCTCCTGAGGTGCTTCTGGAGGTGTCTGACCCAGGAACTGACCAAGGCTGCTGAGATTTAGCTTTGAGGTGTGAAAAGCTCTCAGCATGAGCTCACTGGGCTGCGTGTTGGGCAGGGTTCAAACAGGGAGCTGTACAGTGCTGGAAGGTTGTGCTTACTTATTGCCCTAGTTTAAATGACTGCCCAGACAGACAGGCACTTAATTCTCTTTATTTCACATGTTACTTAAAAAAAAAAAAAAAAAAAAAAATTCAACTTGCAAACATTTGGACATCTTTATGAAGGTCAAGATTTGCACATGAATTGTCTCTGAATATCACAAATTCCTTCCTGCCTTCTCATTTCTGGGAAAGCAGATGTAAATCTTAAGGGATGAACAATACAGGTATTGTCTGAACAGTTCTGTGTAAATCTTCCTTGACCAATTCCTTAAAAATTGTGTCAGCAAGATGTTTTGTTTTGTCAAGGTTTTGCTTTTAATCTGAACCCACTGATCAGAATTGATGTTTCTTTTTGCTGCTTTCACATCTTTGCTGTCGTCTGTCACACATTTCATCTGTAAGCGTATGAGTAACACTTTGGCTGGGGAGTAGGACGAAGAGAGAAACCTGCTTGTAAAGGAAGATAATTGACACAGTAAGAGTTCAGGCCAAATCTCTTCCACAAACAGGCCCACTGTAGTCGGTGTGACTGGCTGTGTGAATAAGGCAAACAGGATTTGGCTCTTGCTGCATTCCCAGCCACCTTTTATCATTGGAGAGGGAGAAAAACACCATAAAATTAAATAGGTATCATCCTCCCCGCATTCCTAGTGTAACTATTTTAACTGGAATGCCTCATAAACAGATAAAGGCACTCCTGAGCTTTGGGATGATCATTTTTTAAATGACCATTTAGGGCTGGATTATGGTTTTACATTTTCACCTTGGAGCTTTTAAGGGCTGTTTGGGACATTAAGCGCAAACCTATCAAAGCCTAAATGAAAGGCAATGTTGCTTGTGGTCGTACAGCCCAGCAAAATAATATAGTTTTGCTGCTGTTAATAGGTAAATACTTTCATTTGTGGAAGGAAAATGGTGATTCAGAAACATTTGATGCCCCTAAAACTCTCGCAGCAGCTGGATATTTTACATTGGTTTCTATAATATTCTTATGATAACATTCCTATCCCGCAGGGGTCTGCTTGAATATCAGAGCACTCATCTTTTTTAAGTTTTGCATAATGTGAGATATTAAAATTAAGGCTGGTGTTTACTGTTCAGTTCTTACACGCATATTCTACATTCACAGCTAGATATTATTTCCCTTGGAAATGCTTTCTGTCCCTGCCAGTTATTGAATGCAATCAGATAGCTTTGCATGGGCCAGCATACCAATTAAGCACCATGCCTGGGATGTGCGCTGTTTCCTCCAGCAGAAGCTCAATGGTTCATCGTCAAGCGAGCCGTGTATATTGATAGGGAGAAAGCCTGACTCCATGGCGGAGGCAGAATCTATTTCTTGTAAATGTTTTCAGCAGGCTTGAGGAGGGAAGGGGAAAGGGGGCAGGTGACACAGAAAATGGCTAGAAAAATGAAACAGGAGGAAAGATTAATGGAAGTGGGATCAGAAAAATATTCAATTAGAACTTGCAGGCCTGGTCACATTACTCTGTGTTACTGTACATCTTGTCATTATCCAAATCTGTTGCTAAACTGTTGGCATTTGTCTTCATTATGCGATAAAATGGTATAATGAATAGGTCACAAATATGATGGAGGAAATGCCCTGGAATTATCACAATGCCTGAGAATGAAAAATGCCTTAATTTAAATTATTGGTGTGCGGCATCTGCCAAGTGCACAGACAGATGTGAAGAGTGGAACGTGATTTTGTTCTGATGCTGCCTTCAAAGTTTCTGTTCCACTTCAAAGGGGTTTTCAGGCTGAATCCTTCCCCGAAAGTCAGTGTCAGGGATGTGATACAACAGAGAACAGCATTTGACATATTTCTTACCTGCAAGGAACTGCACAGCCTGATATCTTAGGTCCAGTTTTGAAGACTTCTGTAAGCAGCACTCCCCCACATTTCAGGTGGAGAGATGGTTAATATAGAGATTATGACTTTTAACAATGAAATGAAATATGAGGTGGGCAAAAAGCTACTGTCTAGTTAATTAAGTATAATTTAGTCTTCAAAAATTGCACTGATCCATAAAGATGTGTTACCTTTCAAGCTCAATTTTACATTTGACTGATTATTATTTTCTAGGAAGACATTTTCAAGATATTTAAACCTAACATTTGGCCTACTTTAAAACTGTCAGAGTCTGAAAATCAGTACCAATACATAATAAAGATTTTATATTAGGATCAGGGTATGAATGAATATTTTACTGAAAGTTCAAATAAAATCTTAAATAATATTTAAGTACTATTTCGGTAGCCTGATGTGGAGGATAGCCCTCCTCCTCCAAGATGTGTATTAACTTTAATGTAATTTCCTAAGGACTGCAAAGACTGCCCACCCAGTTTGGAGTCCAAGCTCCCAAACTCATTAGGAAGTATGGTCCTAAAAATAGTGTGTACCTTGTAGGAAGAGAATGAAAAGTCACACTGTTATCCAGCAAGGATGCACACCAAGAGCTGGAGGGCCTGTCAGCTTAGTCCTCTACTAGAGATTTTTTGTGTGATCTTCAGCAGGTCTTGGCAGGGGCCCTGGCTTCATTTTTTCATCTGAAAAATGGGCATAAGAAGGGGTGGAGGAAGGAAGGCTGAAAGGGATAGCCTAGCAGGAAGTGCTGTGGCTAAGCTGAAGTTTGTGGGACACTCAACAGCTAAAGCAGTGAGTTTGATGGAAGCAACCTATTAAATTCTTTCCTTCAATTTTTGAAGACTGTCACTCACTGCTGCTGTTCATTACACTGCACGCAGATAGTGGAATACATGAGAAGGTGTTTTCTACCTTGTGTGTGAAAAGTGAAGCACTTCGATGGAGGGTTGTACAGATGTTCTTACTAACTTCTTTAGCTCTTGTTGATATCTATCTTGATTTACATGTGTTACTTTGCCATCAGATCTAATACTTGGATGAGATTTCACTTCTATAGGAGCATAATTTTATATTGCATTAGCTTTAATGATATACAGCTATCTTTGCTTCACTGTGAATGGTAGCTATATTTTAAACATGTAATATGCTGAAGCTGATAGGATTGTATCTATCATTCAGAGGATAATTCTAGCCTTAAACTTCATAAATGCTGTTAGATTCTTCATGGTAATGTTTCACTGTTAAATTGCACATTTAGAACCAGATGGTTCAGAAAATTGATAAGATGATACCAAATCTCTCGTGTCTCAGTCATTGTTGGGTTGAATCCAGCCCTGGTTCGGAGTAACCAAAAGTTGTTACCGTCTGTCAGCTGTTTTGTGGCTTAGATGTTTCCAAGTGGACAGGTGTCCACAACAGGAAAAAAGAAAAAATCACCTGCACAAACAGAGGGTTGCAGCAGACGAGTGTTTATGGGCACTAAAAGCAGAGTAACTTCTCTGATCGTTCAATATGTGTATGGCAAAATGGAGTCTTATGCTGATTTTGGCTGGGATAGAGTTAATTTTCTTCACAGAAGCTAGTGTGGGACCATGTTTTGGATTTGTGCTGGAAACAGTGTTGATAACACAGGGATGTACTCTCAGGAGAGCTGACCCCAACTGACAAAAGAGATATTCCATACCATATGATGTCATACACGGCATCTAAAACTGAAGGAAGAAGGGGGACCTTCAGAGTTATGGCATTTGAATTCCCGAGTAAATGTTACTTGTGATGGAGCCCTGCTTTCCTGGACATGGCTGAGCACCTGCCTGCCGATGGGAAGTAGTGAATGAATTCCTTGTTTTGCTTTGCTTGTGCATGCATGGCTTTTACTTTACCTATTGAACTGTCTTTACCCATGAGTTTTCTCACTTTTACTCTTCTAATCCTCTCCCCCTTCCCACTGAGGGGGAGTGAGCAAGCAGCTATGTGGTGCTTAGATGCCAGCTAGGGTTAAACTATGACAAGTCTATGCCTCTTTCAGGAGATGCTTAAAATGTCTGAATTCTTCTTCACTGCTTTGGTGGATCAGTGCCTGTCAGTAAGCTTGTGTATAAATTCACCTAAAAGTGCATAAGATGAAATACTATAATGTTTTCCCTCCCTTTGAAATAAAGCTCTGATCTTTACAACTTACAAGCTAGCTCCCCGATGAACAAACAGTTCATTACAGAATATGTATAATGGCACAGTGTAAAAAATATTTATAATGATAGGGGGATGCCAGGACTAAAGAAGCAAGATGATCTCCATGTTTTTTTAATCATTATTTCTTAGCATGGCATGACTGATATAAAAGGGAAAGAATAGTCCCCATTCTGCAGATGGGCCCAAAGGCAACAATCTATCATTGACAGGAATTAGATATATATTTACAAGAAGGATGCAGGTATGAGATCTAAAACTTAGAATCACTACTTATCATTAATGGTAGGGGGAAAATTGATGCAGTGATTCATGTGGTATCCTGAAACACGGGAGACCCATGTCCTTTTGCTGCTTTTGCCCAGAGAGTCTTTTTGTGTGTCTTTGAACTAGTCCCTGTGCTTTAGTTTCCTTAATGTAGAAGAGGGAGGATGTCACTCCCGTTCCTAAACACAGCAGCGTGAATTAAGTTTACTCAGATCCGGATGCAAGTGCCTTGCCGTGATGGCCCTGGTAGGAGCTCTGGCTCAACAGACAGAGCTCTCATTAGACCTTTTAGGAAAGAAAAGATTAGCAAGTCTGGCTGCATTTGCTTTGCATTAGTACTTTTATTTCTTTTCTTTCTCACACATCTGTGTTAATCCTCCACAGCATGGCGATGGTATTCCCAACCTGCAAGAGCAACCAGCTATGACTGCCGTAATGCTGCACTGCCTAGTTTGGCCAGATATGCCCCAGTCTGAGCTGGGGCCAGCGAGCCTCCTCTAGTGAGGAATCGGGAGCAGGGATGTGACCCTTGGTGCTTGGTGTTGCCCCTCCACCGTCTGCACCCAGAGGCATTCATCAGCCTAGCATAGCCAGTAGACAAGGTGCCGCTGCTGAGATGAGGATGGGTGCAGGCAAGGGCAGCCTGATCTACAAGTTCAACAGTGTCCCTTCTCAGAGGGAAAGCATGATTTTCATACTTTGCACTACTACAGGAGTGAGTGTCAAAGTGGTAAGTGTGGCATGAAGGGAAAAGTTACACTCTTCCCAGCCATTTGAGAATAATTATGCACTGATTTATTGAGGAAAATGGCATCTGACGCTGTCAGTGTTTTGAAGTGCCATATATTAGACCCCAAAAAGTAAATGAGACACATATTCATTTTAATTAAAATGTTATCAAGAGGTACTGTTGTCCAAGAAGCCCATTAACAATAATCTGTGTTAGTAACAAGTGAGCGAGTCAATTTATTGAACTGAACTAAAAAGCAAACCTGGTAACAACTGCTTGCTGAGCAAGTATTTGATCTTTCGGCTTTCTCTGATTAGCAGAGAGAGGTGTTCCCTGAATATTAGACTTTTGTCTTCCTCACTACCTTGTGGTAACTTGTAGAAACTGTCTCCATGGTGCAGTCAGCATTTGCTCATCACACTTAAAAGGGAGCTTTGCTAGCAGATCCAACTTGAAAGAAAACATTTATAGGGAGATCAGTTGCCAGGTGGCATTATTGTCTTTTGTACCTCAGCTGTTAACATCTTTGTACAGGATGGACAGTTTTCCTTGGAGATCTGGCTATTTTATACACAAAGGTTAGTGCACGAGATTTGAGGGATTGCAATAGAGGCTACTTGCAATGATAAATGACATAGTTGCGCAAATTTACTTTTTAAAGTTAAATTCATTAAATTCACTCTTTAGGATTGGTTACTGTGTGCTAAGGAGCATTAAACTGACCAGAGGGTTCCTGAGAAGTATTCTATCTCTATAGGAAGTCTCAATATGGGCATAAAGCTGGCAGTGACAACGTAGTTACTGCCTGTAGCAGCAGGACTGGGAAGTCTGATGCACTACACTTTGCTCTACTGTCAGCATCAGAAAGCAAAACAACTCCTCTACAGCCCTAACCTCTGCCCAGGCCATTTTTGGGAGCCACACCTGGCTGATCCCTGTGGCTTCTCTTTGCTGTGCTTGTACAATGGCGCCTATGGTCATTTAGCCGAAGAAAATTTACAAAATCCCTTCTCACCTTCATTTTGCTATTGGTTGGTAAAAAAGGCCAGACCCTTTGCTATGTGGGTAATAGGCATGGAAGTGCTCTGTCATTCCAGAAATAGACATTATTTCAGAATAAATTCAACAGTATCACACAAATAAAACAAAGTAGACTTATTTCCATACATCCCTATGTCAGTACCAGTAACGGCGGGCTAGTTCTCTTTTCACGGGAAGGAGTTCAAAGCTTTGGATTCTTCCTGAATCCATCAGCAAGCAAGATGCATCCATTTTCTTGGACACAGGATAGCATACCAGGTCCAGAAGCCCTCCAGATGTCTTTCTAAAAGCTCTATTTTAGCGGTTGCGATCCAAGAAGAAGGAATTTTTATAGTGATTCTGCCAACTTCTGTCTGACAGAACATTTTAAGTGGGAAAATGAATCCTGTCAAAAAGGCACTGATGTCTTTTAAGTCCTACTGTGGACAATAGACACATCTGTCACTTACTGTTCAGGGGGCATGCCACGTTGAACAAAACTGAAAGTCAATGAGGTTTAGTGTACTTCAGTCATTTTGAAACAATATCCAGCAACTCCTGGTCCAGGAGTTCACCCATGACTGTATTTAGAGTAAAAAGAACTGCAGGTACTACTGAAAGACAAAAGATTGATCCTGAAACTGTTTCTAAGGTTACTTAATTTTTCACATTAAGTTGGTCAATCTTCTTTTTAGGAATCTAGATATTTATGAAGATAAACTTCATTATATGTATATCATCTACTCTGCAAATAGAATCTGAAGGATTCTTCTTGCATTTTGTTGTGAAACATTTTGGAAGATTTGGCAGAAAGTAAACAAGTGAAAAACTAAAGGAATGACTACAGAGAAATTTAAAATATCTTTTAAAGAATGAACTTTGGAACAAAATTTTCTTATCTTTTGACAATTTAAAAGTAATTGTATTGCTACTAGAACATTTGCAATTATTTCCAGTAGAGGTATTGCAGTGAGTAGATAGTGGAACTCTTGAAAGAATCAATATAATGTAATCCCATTATGTCTGATCTGCAGTCCATCAACAGGGAAGATTCTTGGCTCTGCAAGACTATTTTCCTAGTTAAGCGTAAACATATCTTCAAATGTTAAATGCTATGATAAAACAACATCTAGAAATCTGTTACTTTCTCTATGCACTCTTTTATTTTGTGATACACTAGTGAATTTTCACTTGCATGTACTGAAGTCTTTTGAATCATAGGATAGTTTGGCTTAGAAGGGACCTTTAAAGGTCAATCTAGTCCAACCCCCCTGCAAGAAGCAGGGACATCTCCAACCAGATTAGGTTGCTCAGAGCCCCGTCCAACCTGGTCTTGAACGTTTCTAGGGATGGGGCATCCACCACCTCTCTGGGCAACCTGTTCCAGTGTTCCACCACCCTCATTATAAAAAAAGACTTCCTTATATATAATCTAAATCTACCTCCTTCTAGTTTAAAACCATTTCCCCTTGTCCTATCACAACAGACCCTGCTAAAAAGCCTGTCCTTATCTTTCTTATAAGCCCCCTTTCAGTATTAAAAGGCCTCAATAAGGTTTCTCCAGACCCTTCTCTTCTCCAGGCCCCAAACAATGTTAAGTTTTAGTGTTTTGTAAGCTGATATGTTTCAATTTATTTTGGAATTTGTGTTTCTTGGTGTCACTTTCCATGGACATCCTAATCCAAGTCTGGTGGCCAGTCAATTTCCCACATACATGCGTTTTATTTTTAGGACCAACGGTGGTTTCTCGCAGAGGGTCCTGGAAGGGCAGCAGCCCAGCAGGCCATCAGCTGTTCTTCAGCTTATGGGGATGGGGCTTCAGCCCACAGCTAAAGCCCTTTAGCTTCACCAGAACAAGCAATAGACGTGAGCACTCAGCAGTCCTGTCACAGGCTGATCTCTGGTGCAGCGATGCCTCCTTACTCAGCCTACATGGTGATAAGTGGAAGAGTGAGATAATTTGGCTTACATTCTGTGGTCCCAGTGGTCACTCCCAGCACAGGACAGGAGTTGATTTACATGTGTTGCAGGTGTATTTTCCTCCTACCCTTAAGAAAGGATTGCCTGCTTAAGCCTGCCTGGTTATTGTCTGGAAATGAAGTTAAGCTCACTGAGCATTCAGATCATTTATTTAATTTTCTGGATTTTTGTATGGTGATTCAGCTGGCATTTAGCAAAAACTCACAAGAATTAATTATGCCTGATGCTGATAAGCAGTCCCTGGCAACAAGGTATGTAAACCCTGCAAAATATACTGGGCATGGGAGAAGTTACAGCCTATGATAGATATAGCATCTAAAGGCTAAATTTTGAAATCGTAGTCATTACTTAGCATTGCAAGAGTAGCGACCTTGAGTGGCTCAGCTGGTCATTCAAGATGTAAGTGCTATTGATGGTAAACACAAATAGACTTTAATGTCCAGACAAGGGTTCTGTCTTTAGAGGATCTTCTATTCCTTTCTATTTGTAGCGTAATATAATTTTAATAATGTGAAACAGTGTGTTTGGACTTTACAGGATTTTTTTTTTTTTCTCAAAACATAAAATAATGATAAGCCATCCTAACTGCACAGCGGGGCCATGATCAATTGTTGTTTTCTGCCAAGAATCTCTCTAAGAGGAATGCACCTCTGGATTATTTCTTTACCTTTTTTTTTAATGGATGAGAAAGCAAACTTCAGAGGATAAATGGCCTTCAAAATTGTCTTCTCTGAGAAAAGCCCTTAAGTGTGTGTGGAGGAGGAGATGAGACCATTGAGAATGAAGACTAGCAATAATGAGACATTGGTTTACTGGAAGGATTTTGAACATGATTGCTCTTGTGCCTGCCCCCAGGTACGGTATCACTGTGCTTGCAATGCAATTCTCTGTCTCAGTCCTGAGCACCTATTACAGTGATGTGTCTGTGGTTGTGTACCTGTTTATACTGTGGCAGCATGTGGCCTGGTCACAAAAAAAAAAAATGTTTTTTATGTAACTCATAGAGGTGAGCAGGCATGGAAAAATACAAAAACATTCCCTTCATAACTTTTTCTTTCTTTTTTTTTTTTTTTTTAATGCATGAAAAATATAAGGTCTCAGCAAGGAGAGGTAATCTGTATGTGTTTGTTGGAGCCTGGTATAGCTTTACAGATTCTCTCTGGGGAACCAGACACCCACTAAACTGTCCTGAATAAAAACACCCAATGCACATTAAGTGCTTTTGTTACTGTACGTTGCTGTTAGTACCAAGAAAAGAACAGCAAAAATGATAGTAAATGTAAAATTGTCAACATTCTCCATCATTCATACAGGCTGTGGCAAGAAAATATGGATTGTAGTCATGATGAACTGAAAACAACATTACCAAAATAACTGGAATTTACTCATTACCTGCAAAAGGGCAGCTATTACAGTCTACTATGATGAGTGTAGCTGGAGGTATTAGGCATGTTTTGAATGCACAAAACATCTTCAAGATTTGGCATCTTGCAAATATACTTCTGAAAACTGCTTCAAACATACTTCTGAAAACTGCTTCTCTTTGTCTTAGTTTCTCTAGTAATGCTAAAATATTTAGTTAGAGTAAAGATAAATAGTATTTAGTCAGAGTCAAGCCAAATATTATTCCCTCTTTACTGCTAGCCCTTTTTGCAAATACCTCATTTTCTCCATAGTTGTAACAGGTTTTTTGCAACTTCCTCAATCTCCCAGTTTCGGGGCTGGTGAAGATGGCATACCACTCAGTCATAATGCCACCATCTTTTTATGTGCGTTCACAGCCTGGGTTGCCAGCTACCAAATCTGCAAGTAAGCCAGTAGACATTTTTTTCCCCCCTACTCTTGTTTCTTCGAATCAAGGCTTATTTACAATTGTGGGCAAGTATCTGTGCTGACCACCTGCAATCCTTTGGCAGACATCTGGTGTGAATAAATGATCTCAGGCTAGTGCCAGCCTTCAGTTTCCCGTTTGCACTTGTCTGCTGTACTTTTGAAGACGGAAGTGGGATTAACTCCATGGCCTTTGTCCTGGTGCACTGAAACAACTTCTGTCCTTTCTTCAAGCTACTGGGGAAGAGGCACTTGAGTTTCTCTTCATAAATATGGCAAAATTTAACTTTCCAAATTTAATGTGCTCTGGCTGAGTGAAGAGTTTCTTTTCTGGAAGGTGTACCAATTTTGCCTGTCCCTTTCAGAAGAACTCACTTATTTTGGCAAAAGAATATTTTAGGAAAAAAAGAAAATAGAATCTTAACCGGACACTGCACCAGATGGGTAAATGCTGATTCTTTCCTACCTTTGAGAACAATCATGAAACTTAACAATGAAAAGTGAACATTATCATGTTTAGTTTTAACACAGAGCATGGGAGTCAAGCCATGATCTGGAGGTACAGTAAAAACCAAAGAAAGCTTACCTGCACAGCAGAAATATTTTCTGATATTTCTGAAACATTATGAATGGAAAAACAAAAAGAAGTATGCAACTTTTCCCCTTACATCAGAATGTATTATATTTATTTCATACAGCAATTAGAATAATTTAACTAATTTTCTCTTTTAAGAGTAAAAATTGCTTTGATTATGTTCTTTAATAAATAGTTTTTTGTTGAATTTTGCATTATCTGTCACCAAGGTTAAATAAGGGAAACAGTGCCTACTGGTAATACAATGCAAAGTTTTAATTTAAAATCAATATTGTTTTAAAGACAATTTGCTCCAGTTAGATTGAGATGGTAACATGACTGATCTCTCAAGAGGTAAATTAGCCTTCTGTATATATGCAGAAATTTAGTAAATGTATCATTAAAAATGGGAATTCACTTCAGATCAGGCAATTCAAGTTGAAAAGCTTCACTTTGCTCTTGGCTGACCTGGTAACATCAGTAGCAGAGTTTCTCACTTGCAAAGAATCAGATTCTTTCCTGGTCTTTTGTTTGTTTGTTTATTTGGTTGTGTATGTAAGTGATTTAGATTGAGATATGATCTAGAATCAAAGAAAAAGTATATGTCGGCGCAGTGAAGTCACTGTCCATGTGTGTTATGTCCTCAGTGCCTATCTGGGCTGAAGAAGAATGAGGTTTTATTTTGTTTTATGGTGATTCATAATCATGTGCTATAAAACAATATTGATATAATATTGGCTGTAACTCATAGCAGTCTATCTGAAGGTATCCGTAAACACTAGTTAAGTGAAGAGGTTAATGGCAGAAGCTTCTTTCTTAGGATATCCATTTTGAATAAAACCTTTGTTTCAATGGTGGAAATACAGTGACAGGTGAAGACATTATTTGTATGGATAATTGATAAAGATTAAATTAAAAAAAAATGCATTTCATAGATACTTCAGGTGGAGTAACACAGAGATTCCTTTACCTATGAGTTGCTGGGAAAAAAAAAGAAATAGACAAGCAGCTTCAATACAAGGACATAGAGCTAAGCAGAATTAATGCTTTTGTGTGGTATTCAGAAAAGCAACTTATTTTTCGTAAGCCATTACCTCCTTCACAAACAGAGAAAACTGTTGAAAGTCCTGCTCAAAACCAGGGATGTGAAAAGAAACTGTGCTTTGAAAGAAGGACATGGTTTTCTTGTCATTGGTACTGTAGGTAACTCAGATTTATTAGCCAAAATCATTGACTGACTTATCAAAATTGGATCAATTTTAAAGCGTTGATGTTCAGGCATAACTACTTGGAGTACTGCAGGAAGGTGCTCAGCCCTCCTCCCAAGCTCAGAAGGAGTGCAGAGCTTGAACCTTGGCATCCTTGGGTTCTAAAGATAATTTTTTCAGCTAAATACCTTCTGCTCTGCATGATTTAATATGGAAGGCCACACTGAAAGTCATTAACTTTATTCAGATCTAAAATCAGATCTAAAAGATGGTGCTCAAAGTTGGATGTATCTATGTATCAAAGATTCAGTCAATGGAAGAAAAAATTATGTACAATTGCTCACAGAATGGGAAAAGGAAAATGGCTGAATTTGTTGTCTGCAAGTTCTATTTGCGTTTATGATTGAGTTTTGGTAGCAGGTGATTGTTAAACAAAGCTTAGTAATCAACCCTTGGATAGTTCCACAAATATACTAAAAATCACTATCATGTTTATGTGTGTAACTAGTCGAGTAGATGATAAATAGGTCGAGAAACTGATCAAATCAAAGCCTTGACAGAGAAAATGTGCAGGGATTTTCTTGAATTTTTAGTGAACATTACATCTGAACCTAAGTATCTCTTCGATCTCCCTAGGGTTAGAGGAGAAGAATCAATGAAGAATGTGACTCCAAATCTTCTGAGAAATGAGGGCAGCAATGAAACCAATTTCAAAATCAAATTGCTATAGCATTCAGAGGTACTGATAACCTACTAACACTTCAACAATAAAAAAGCAGATAAGCAGTGCCACCCCTTCCTGTCTTTTCTTTGTTATCACGTAAATAAAGAAGTGTCGTTATCTCACCGGATATTTAAAATGCTGAGAGAGTCAGGGACAAATCCAGAAACAGTGGTGTAGGTGACACTCATGGTGGCAAACAGTCAATTGATACAGCGCTTTGTCAGGCAAAAAGATTTTGCAGGACACCCAGCTTATTCCTTAACGTTCTCCAAATTTTTTTTAGGTTTATAAACATTAACATCACTTCATGTTAATATTGCTGCAACGTTCATCTATTTTCACATCATCTCAGTAGCATGCATAACAGAGTCAGTCTAAAACATCCAATAAATGATGCCACTGAAGATGTCTGTTAACTCTTTCAGCATTCACTCTAGAGTGGTGGCTGAGGAAGGGCTGCCTTCTAAATTGCAGTTGGATCAGATCCTGCTTTTCTGGTCAATTTGGTTGACCTCAGGGATAACTAATCTCAGGTGGGAGTTAGATCCGTAATACACCTTCCTTTGCTGTGCCGCCTTAGGGCTGTCTCCTTTAGGAACATTAAAATGACGGCAATGGCCAATGTAACTCCCAGTCTTTGCGTTCAGCTCCAGCCTCTGGCACATGGTCTGGGTGACCTTGGACATTTACTTAATCTCTCCATACATTATCCTTTTTTTCTCTTTTGTCATTTTTGATTGTATTGTCCCCAGGGCAGAGGAGCCTCTTGCTTATCACAGTATGAGGGTATCCAGCTACTATTGTTATGTAAAGTTAATTATGAAGTGAAGTTATTAATACTAAATTACTTACACTGGTGGAAATTTAGCATTTAATAACTATTCCCTGTTTAAAAATGTATTCCCTAGCCAGTCATTTTCATAGCTGCTCAAGGCAAAAGGACATAGAGTTGAAGCTGTAGTGAAGGTGGGGACGAGGAGCTATGGCAGTTGCTGGGCTTTTCAGCAGGCCACAGGCTGGGATTGTACCCTTGCGAGACTGAGTCTAAAAGTTTTACCACCTAGCCTAGACTTCAGCACTATCTCAGCTATTTACATAAAGTTACTCTGTGGTCATAAAAGAGTCAAATGGTGCCTCCAGGTTCACCTCTCCTCCTGGTTCAATGGATCATCACCACCTTTGCAGCCATCAGGAAGAGCTGCTCCCATCTTCTAGGCATCTTTCCTTGAACTTCTGACAAGACTTGACCTTTCTGACTGGTTACTTTTTGTGTTTCCCTGAACCCATTTCCACAGAAACCAGAGAAATCTAAAAATAAAAATATTTTTTGCAGGTGCAGACTCTTGGATGGTGGTAGAGGGGAATGTCAATGAATCTGGAGCTTTTCTGGGTGCACTTTTCAGTGGCTGGATTTTCCCCTCATGTCCCCTCATGTTTTCCCTCATTTCCCTTTTGTACAGCAGAATATGCTGCTATAAAATTATTGACAAACAAACGAGATAGATTTGAATAAAATGTCAATCTCAATATTTGATGAAGTAAATGTGCAGCAAGTGATATTTCTCGGGGCTGTAGTGCAGTAGAAAATATAGGAAATGTTACGTGTCAGACCTAATGGTGTTTGCATCCCATCACTACCTTATCAGCAAAACCTGTGACAAATGTTAGCGGTGATAAACAATTGCTGGCCAGGGCTTCCTCTGTCATTGAGATGCAGGTTGAAAACCGTGCACCCTCTGAGCTGACCCACTTGAAAGTTTTCTTTTCTTTGATTAATGCATCTAACAAATCTTAACTCTTAATAACTTTCTGCTGCCAGTACCTGCCAGCCTGCCAGAGCACTCGGATGTGACACGTGACTGAAGAGGCAATTGTCTGCTTTGCAACTGTAATTCAGCTACATCTTTTTGAAAGTTAGCCATAGTTGTTTCTTGGGTTTTTGTTTTTGTTTTGTTTTGTTTTGTTCTGTTTTGTTTTAATGTGCTTTCTAAAATGCAGCCATGTCTTGCTGGCAGTCAGAAGTGTCTGCAAGCTACTTTTTTCTCCTGTTGTTCAAGTATTCATTCTGCATCTGGCATCTCTGCAACAGGGACTGTCCAATTTGCGAGTGGGCACTGTTCCATCTGAACAGACGGGGAGGAGTGGAGGCAGACAAAAGATCATATGGAGTAGTCAGCTAAAAAGTGTGGCAGTGAACCTGATCAAGAAGTGCGGATTTTTCTTTATTAGGTTGGGTTTTTTTAGAAAATCCTTCACAAATTCTTTCACAGGGCAGCCATCAACACAATTGACGGTAATATTGCACCCGGGACGTACGTAGGGTTTGAAAAATCACCTCCCCTCTCAGCCTGTGATTTCTTGTTCAGGGGATTAAAACAAAAAAAACCCCAAACCTCCTTACTTTCTGTATTTGGTTTCCATGCCTGTGTCTGAAATGTATTCAGAAGAACTCTTTTCAGTGGTCAAGACATAAAGGGTTATACAGCAGTATGAAGAACTGAGACATAAAGGGTTATAGAGCAGTATGATGTCTAACTCTGCAACTCTTCAAAGCAGAGAAAAGCTTCCAAATTTTTAAGCTAGTTACACGGCTGATTAGACTGGAGTCTAACACGTAACTTAAAAATCAACCCCTGCCTCTGCTTATGTTATTACAATGCAATCTGGCCACAGAGCTTAGAACAATATTTTGTCTGTAGCTGTTTTTTTTCCTTTGTTTTACAGTATTTGGTCTGAGCTTTTTCAAAATCTTTTCTGTTTTAAGTTGCACAGTGTTAAGTGTCATAGAGTACAGTAAGTTTAAAAAAAAATCACCCAACTTCTATTTCTTGCCTTTTTCATTTCCTTGCTTTGCTTTTCAGTCCTAGCCAGTTCCATCTCCTCTTTCCTTTGCCCTCCACTAAGCAAGCACAATTTAATCAGATTTTAAAGAGAGATAGGAAAGCAGCAATTGAGAAACACCGAAGAGAAGCAATTCAGCATGGTTACAAGTTACCAGTGTGTCTCACAGCCAACTTGAGCACATTTTGAGGAATTTGTATTTCCTCATGTAGTCCTGTAGGCCATTCTAAATTGTTACATCAAGTAATGTTTTAGGTGGACTGATGGAAATATTTTCCTTCTTTCTTTTTTTTGTTAAGGGTTCACTTTGTCTTTCCAGAGCTTTTGGAAGACAAGCTGTCTGTTCACTTCTTAATGATCTACAAAAACTCCATTTTAGTAAGTTGTAATAACATAAATTTGTGTGCTTGTGCATAAAGCTTACATTCCCAACAAAGATATGTTAGAGCCTGTTGCACTTCTCTGTTTTCTAAATTTGACTGCTCTATACAAATAGTGTACTTGTCATTGTAGCTGATCATTGACAAATGTAAACAGTTCGCATTTTTATTAATTTTAGCACTGCACAACTTTTATTCAGAAAGGTCAATAGCAAAAATTACCTGCCTGGGTAGAAAAGAATTTGTCCTCATGTGAAGTCCTATCTTGGTAAGATGGATAGTAGAATTTGCTGCTGATTTCTTGAAACTCCAGACCCTGGTGCATACCAGGTCAGGTGGAGGGTTCCTTTACCATACCCCAAAATGACATTTCTTGAAATTAAACTTAACTTTTCTATTTTACTGGGTTAATTTAGAAGCCATTATTGAAAAACAAAACAAACCAAAATAAAACAGGTGTCATCAGAGTTGACAATGCTAGTTCCTTCCTTCCTGCTAAAGGTTATTAACTAGGTGGATTTTGACAAGCCCTTGAACTTGCAAGTGTTTCTTCATTGTGTGTCTTAAATGTGGCATATTTTAAAGTTCCAAGTCTCTGCTTTATTTTTTTTTTAAAGAGCATCTCAATGCTTCCAAAATCTAAGTTTTTTTGTTTCTTTTGGTTTTGTTTTTTTTTTTTTTTTTGGTTGGGTTTTTTTTAGCTCTTCTGCAGGGAAAAATATTGAAAATGTAACTTGAATGCACCTTGCAGGCTTAAAAACCTGACCTGCAAATAAAATCAACCTGAAGCTCTTTAGGAAATCTACCAGAGTGGAATCCATACTCTGTTGAAATCAAATCCACCATCTACTTCACTGTGAATACATCTTGATCTCAGAAGATGTTTAAGCTGAATTTATGACTCCTGAAGGTCATGCATTTTTGTGTGATTTTTGAATACTTGGAGCTGATAGGTCTATAGTTTCTGTAAAAAAGTTTCCTTCATATTTTCAGCCAGCTGAAAAAAAGAATTTGCCTCTCAGAATGGAATGTAAGAAAAAACTGATATGCAGGGGGCTGTTATTGTAGATTGGAAACCTTGGCATTATGTAGCCGACCAAGCATAACTGATTTCAGATTTACACTCTGTCGTTCGTCTCAGCTACTGCATCCCTCTCCATCAGTGGGCATGTAAGCAGTCAACTTGAAGGAAGATGTGGTTTTGTTTTTGGTGCATTTTACTTCCTTCCTCTATCTTTCCATCAGTTCCACCCACACATTTTCCAGGTTGCTTCAGATTCTAGTGCTTTCAGGAGTGCATTTTATTTTTGTTGAATTGACTAGGGAATGTGCAAAAGTTCGACAGCTGTAATTTGGAGTTTACAGAGTTCCTTGTGTGTATTGCAGTCAACAAGGGAACAAAACAATTTAGTTTTCAACTTGCATGATAAAACATACAGTTCTGCAGTAGTATCTCCAGGCAATTCATAGTACACATCTAGTAACAGTCTCATTTGTTAGAAACATATGAGCTGTATCTGTTGCTACTATATCCATAGTTTCATATATACATGTAACTACATAAATAAAAAATATCCAGGAAGTTACAATAGAGTATAAAAAAAACCTTCTATGTAGCTTTCACTCCAGAAAGAAGTTTGGCAGAGAAGATCAAAGTATTTTTACACCTTTGCTGATACGTAACCCCAGAAGTCCTACCCACTGAAGATTTTAATATATTGTATTAAAACAGGTCTAAGAAACATGGAGGTTTTGTTTCCCACCTTTTGAAAACAAAAAGTGTCTCCTTGCAGCCCAACAGTGACAAAGGAGGAAGGCAAAGCCTTGGTGCCTTGGGAATTGCACAGGCACGGTCATTCTGGTAAGCACTAGGCTTTTTCTGCATGGCAAAGAGCGTGCTGTGACTGCTGCTTTGACCTGGTCAGGAAGCTGCAGCTAAAGTCTGTTGGCTTACAGGTGTGAAAGGGAGGACTTACATAGCCCTTTCTTGTGCTACAATTTTCCATATCAAAACATGTGCAG
>WHYT01015977.1:147588-238893 GCA_009806455.1 Tetrax tetrax
CCCAAACTGGCCAAAGGAAGTATTCCATACCATAGATGTCATACTCAGTATTTAAGTGGGAGTTGGCTGGTGGGCAGAAACCCTGAAATCGCTGTTCTGATAATGCTGCTTGGGATTATTCCAAGATTGCTTTTGCTTCTGCTCCGTGATTGCCGCTCAGCATGGGCTGTATCGGTCATTGAGTCATTGGGCAGTGAGAAATTGTATGTCGTTCATTTTGTGTATTCTATTATTATTATCATTATTAACGTATACATTACTATTATTATCATCTCTTCTTTCGCTGACCTATTAAACTGTCTTTATCTCAACCCATGAGTTCTCCTTTCTTTCTGATTCTCCTCCCCGTCCAATGGTGGGAGGAGTGAATGACAGTCTCTGTGGTTCTTAGTTGCTGGCTGGGGTTAAACCACAACAACTTTTAAAAGCAAGACATCTTGTATTTATTAGAGAGCAGAAAAAGGTCACAAAGCTTTGTACAAAACAGAACCATGTAGATTTCCAGGACCATAATTTGCCTGCTTTTCTTAATAATTTCTAAAGTATGGAGAATAAATGGACCAAACTAGTAAGAAGAGGCTCTTTATCTCTCAGATAAGAGGAATTATCCATGTAGGTTGACTCTTGCAGACTTGTTCTGGTTGGCACAACACCATAATTTCATTTGTTTCCTAAGAACAAAAACACACTGGGCCCAATTCACTATTCTGCCTGACTCTCTCTACTCTTTTGGCTAGAAGTTACGTTTTTGGTTGCAAATAATAGTCACAGAGAAATGGGAAAATGTACTGTTGTCAGTGTTTCCTTAATCAGTGTGAGGCAAAGGGAAACTCAAGTATTTACTTTTCTACTGTGACTGCTATTGTCCTTGGGGACTGCTGAAACTTTAAATCAGAGTCCTAATTGGCACTTGGATAGCCATGAAATACCAGAAGCTTCAAAAGGAGCTTAAGAGAGTAGTTGCTGCCTTTTCCTTGCTCCATCCTGCGTTATCCACAGCACATACATAACAAGGATTTGGGAGGTAGATTTATCGGCATTAAATCTTGCTGTGTGACTAGCTCAGACTTTGTAAGACTAGGCACCCCTGAGCAAGGAGCTGACACCAAAGTCATAAACCTGGAGCAAATCACACTGTGCAAGTAAGTGATTGGAAGTGTGACATGATTTGCTTTGACTCATCTGCTGGTGTTTTTGCTGCTCTTTAGGTAAGCCTGCGGTGCTTTTATGAGTTCTGTTGTTATTTACAGCTTTTAAAAATCGAGATAGCTTGCCAAAAATTTGCCTGTTCGTGTGCCCATAGCCTAAGTAAGAAGGGTGAAATAGCAGCCAAAGGGATGAATGCCACTTGTGTGAGACTGGAGGCAGGGAAGGTCCCCACTTGTCTGGTACAGTTGCACATCCCTGGTTTTAATTTTGGCTGTTTGGAGCAATTTGGTTTATTAATGGCTGCCTTTACTGCTCCTCCATCTCTGGTGGATACTGTACATATTTTGAACCTGTTGTATTGGATTGGTTTTTTTTAACCTGACACCAAAGCCATTTTTTCTCAGAAAGGTCACTTCACAGTTGTAGTGATCAGGGTAGTACTCAGGGTAGCAGTGATCACACAGCATTAACGGGAAGTCTTGCTGATCATACAATGGGGGTCCCAGAGCTTTTGAATCCAGTATATTGCCCTGTGCTAGCATGACAAAGCAGGAACAAGCACAGCTGGAGCTGTCAGGCTGTTTTAGTCTAGCTGGGTGCAGGCAGCAATGACAATGGCTGATGGAAACCAGGGAAATGGATTTTTTAAACACCAAATATTGTCTACTCCTAATTTTACAGTATCTAGGACAGCTTCAGGAAGGACAGCTATCCAGCTGTTGAAAGCTGTTCTTGGTGACCATGCATACACCATGCTGAAGGGACAGCAAAGCTGAGGTAGCTGCTCTTCTCTCTCTTCATCCTGGCCAAGCAAAGTGAAGGAAAGTGGGGAAGGGACTCTTAATCTCTTACCAAGGCAATGAAAGCTGTTCAAAATTCCCTAGAAACAGGTGAAACTTTACTTCCAGTAGAAAGAAAGTGCTCTTTCAGCAGTGATGGGGCTGTTCTGCTGCACTTAACAAAGTAAGTCATTGTATGCCTGGTCACTTCAAACAAGTTTTACTGGATTTTTAAAAATCTCCAGAGAACGAAAACCCAAAGATACAAAAAAAAACCCAAAAAACCAACCAAACCCAAAGAGCCTGATGCCCTAACACCCCAGCCACCACCTCAGGCTAGCATATAGCAGCTAGATACACTGGAGTGACATCACAGAAAGTGTTCATGCTTAGTTCTTTTTCAGCTGAGGCAATTTAAGCTGGGCATGAATTTTGAAACATGCCACAGCTCCCTATTTCTTGCCCTGAAGAGTTTTGTTACAGTGGTTAGAAAAGGAAAGCAGCTGCACCATGTCCTGAATAGCCTTTGCTCTGAACCTCAGACTCCAGTAGTCCCAAGAATTGCTATTTAGAGCAGGGAAGACCCAGCATTTTAAGAGGAAGCCATGAAATTTGATAAGAGAAACACGAAATTTGTAAGGAAAAGCCAATACCATTTGTACGTCGCTGAGATTGGACTGAACCTCAGCTGTTTGGGGCAGATTGTTTGTCTTGGGTTTTGAGTAGTTTTCTTACAGTTGTATGAGTAGCTATGTTTCCATTTAGAGAGGCTGATTGTTCAAGAGTTATACCACAGAAAAGGCAAGTGGGGAGGAAGTGGGGGATTTTGGTTATGGAAGAGCAGAGAGTACAGCTTAATGAAATCACTCCCCTTCCTGCGTGCGAGTGGCCATTTTGGGGCTCACAGGATCTGTACCCCCCAGAAAACCACCGCTCTGGAGAGCTGAGACTCGTGCTGAGAGATCCCTGTGGTCATGCTCCCATGTCACTGCTGTCATGATCTGCAAGCTCACCTGCTTCCTCCCCAAACTCTTCCCTCACCCCCTTCTGCATGTATATGTGCAGGTATAGGAAGAAATAATATCAGCAAACATAAAGATAATTAAACACAGCAATAGTAGTGGGAATCAGCTGCTAACCTGATTTAGTCCTTTGTGAATCCCCAAGTATCCATATTTTACTAGCATTATCTTGTTCTCTGAAAAGGGACTTAAAGTGGGTTCTGGTTTTTTGGTGGTTTGGGTTTTTCTTTTGGCACTTGTCTAATTTTGTGTGCAGCATTTTCAGCCTGCATCAAATGAGGAGGATTGTTCCTTTACTTTTCATATACGGAAGTTCAGCCTAAACCTGGAGTTAGGCTCAGTTTTCCTGGTAATATTAGTTTGGCTGGCAAGGGGCAGTGATACTTGGGCAACCTCGCTGACATCCAGGGTTTGCCCACGTGACAGGCTGGAACCTGGCAAACAATGCAGATGGCAGTGTTGTGTGATGTGGAGAGAACAGAGTCCATCTATCCCTCTGTCCGTCCATCTCTCTGTCTGTCTCTTTCAATGTTGAGACTTCAAGGAACATAACATGCCTTTTTAGTTAGTATCAGTGGAAAGTGCCCCCCTCTCACAGCCATTTCCTGAATGAGAGCTGCATTTTGATTCCAGGTTCCTTGTTAGAGAAGCACTTTGATACGTTTCATCAGTGTTCTGTTTTGGGAAGGTTGAGTTAAAACATCATACATACATTTATTTATTTATTCGTTGTATATCTATGTATTATCCATATATTATGCAGGAGTGTCTTAGTTTTACTTCCTTTTTTTTTTTTTTTTTTTTTTTTTTTACAGGGGACTTAGAAGCCATGCTGCATAGCTGGAATTAAGAGTAATTTTCAATTATTCTTCACCTTGATTCCATTAATAAAACTATATACCTTCTTTCATAATGGCACAGTGCCTTTGGAAGAAGTAATAATATGATGAATATTGCTTTTTGCCAAAGAAAGGAAACAGCATTTTATAACACTGCAACCACATAATATCAGTATTATGCTAGAAAAAAAGTTTTACACTCATGAATGCATTCATTTACTGGAAACTTTGTTAAATACTTTGTGTTTGCTGGCACAGGTTGTTGTCTGCTGCTTCGTTAGAAGATAGCTGTGGCCAGCACTTTAACTTTTTATGTTGCTCTTATTTTAATCCCCCAAATGCTGTTGGCAGGGTTTTTTAGCTTGAATCAAGGTTATTATTATAAAAACTCCACAATTCTGCTAGTGAGAAAGACAGTGAGCTATCTTGGCAGGCTAATTTAGGTAACTTTTCAGGTATGCTTATTTAAACAAGAGATGCATGAGAAATGTGAAAAATGCTAGCAGTTATCGGAAATGCAAATGTGGCATTTGTTCAGCTTAATATGAATGCCTCTGCACCAGGCAACAACACAGAAGTGCCAATTAGGATGCAGTCATGGTTCCAAAAATTCACCCTTTCTTTTCAGCTAATATGACATTTATGTGTCGGGTCTTTTCCTTTCGAGGAGTGGCTGTGTTTCAACCTACCGGCACGGAAACGCTGGTGTTGCTTGAATTTTATTTTAACTAAAAACCTGTTATTGTGCCAGGCGTCGATATAGAACTATTATGCCTGTAATGTGTTTTATTATGGCTAGAATGTAAAGAGCTGTGCCATATAGGTCAATCAGTGTTACGAATGACAGCAGTTGTTATCTGCTAGTGAGGACAGCAGTATAATAATAATGTTTATTGCACATCATTTTTCAATGATTTTATGCTGTAATTTAGGAGATGAATGAAATGGCTCTCTAGCAGACATGAATGTAAATAAATTAAACATTAAGAACCAGTGAGTTCTAATCATCTTTCTTTAAGATTGCACTAAATGGTTGCAATCAGTGAAATAGATGAGAGATTGCATTAAATTGCTCTTCCAGATACTATATCATGCCAGCTCAAACAAGGTTCACATGCATTACAAAACAGCTCAGGTTGAAGGAGCAGCTGGAATGCCTCATAGGCATGCATTAGCTGAGAGTAATGCAGTGGTCGCGTACCACTGCTTACAGTCTTTTGTATTAACATACATGGAGTGACAAAGAGAAACCCAAACAAATAAACAAGGGAAAACCTGTACTGTTTTGTTCCACGGCTTTACTCTTATTATAGATTTATTTTAATATATGCCATGGTTTAGGGGATTATGCAGGAGCATCCCATCAGTTGCAGTATTTTCTCAGCTCTTTCATTCAGCTGCTGCTGGTTTTTTAGGATGTTATTGGAAATTCTCAGGGTGAAAAGATGACAGGTTGGAGAATGAAGAGAGGTTTGTTACTGTTATGAGGAGAGAATACAGACGCTTTGATATGGGTAGCAGATAGGCAATATCTGAGAAGCTGTCAACAGGACACGTTAAGGCTGACTTTTCAGGAGCTGACCTCTTATTCTGCCAGCACAAATCCACAAATTAAATTGTGTGAGCAGTTAGGTCACAGAGAGGGAGAGACTTCTGCATCCATCTGACCTAAGGTACACGCACAAAAGTGAACCTGAAATAGGGAGGGCCTCAGGGTCAGCAAAGACAGATTGGAAATCTGTCTTTTCAAGCCTTTAAATTACAGCACAGTGAGCATAATTAAAATCGTGATCGTTCGGGTGCTCTGCCGCCAACAGTAGGAGCAGTATCTCTTCATTTAAGAGCAATACAACCCCAAGTTATTCCCTTATTTGTTGGTGTGCTAGTCCCTGGCTGCATGGCACTGCCTTGGTGGCATGCTCCAGCACCCCTCCAGTGCTTCGGAGCCAACTGCAGCACCAGCCCTTAGCACAAGTCTGTGCTGGGAAGAACAGGAGACTGTCACATTTCACAGCTTCTGGGTTCAAGTCCTGTTGCACAGTTGTCCTATTCAGAATAAAAAAAAAATCCATATTTTTAGACTTCCTTCTCTCCCTCCCCAAGCAGCTGCTATTGACTGAATACTACCGACCTTCCTCCTCAGCCCTCTTACTCTGGGTGCAGAATTTTCCCTAGCTCACTGCACATTGTGTGTTTTGAGAGAATTTTCCTGGAGTGTAGAGAGGAGGGTAGGAGTTAGCAGCATACAAATCACTTAAGGTTTAGCATTCACCTTATCCCTGAAACATGCCTTGAACTCCCTCTCATGCTCTGCTGCTGCTTCTGAGGGATGTTGGCTGCACCCTAAACAGAAACACTCCTTTTGGAGAGGTTAAAATCTGGCTTTTCAGTTTGTCTGTTTTTTGACGTTTTCACCTTGATCCTTAGTTTTAGATCAAATTCTGAATCCAGATGACCTGGCACTCAGATATCTGAAGGTATGATTTGAGGCTTCTTCAGGTTTAGCAAAATCTGTTAAGATTCTTAGTGTTTGTCTTAGTGTTTATTCTTAGCATTGTGGGTTTTCCCTTTCATGATAAAGGAAAATAAGTCTGGGAACAAAGAGAACTTTACTTGAGACATTTTTTGTGGTGAGGTCTAAATATGTGAGAATGCTAGGGACCACCTAAAACGTGGCTGACACCTCCCCCAAAAAGATTTTGCCTTTTTTCATCATTACGTTCTTTGTTTTCAATGCTTTACCACTTTTTCCTGTTATCTGTTTCACTAACGTTCATTTCAGTCTAGCTCAGTGAGGTTTTTTGCGTCAAACCCATGTCAAACTTCAGTGCTGACTGGAGCGCCGAGTGCCAGGGGCTCTCGGACGGTGGCGGGAGGAGCTGTGCTGGGCTCCATGCTCACTGCTGTTTCTGGTACAGAGCTACAGAAACCAGAGGCAGAAGACAGATGTGCTCTGCTCACCATCTGGTACAGCCCGGTTTATGATAATGAAACACTTTTTTCCTAGACTTTCATTTTTAGTATTCAGTGCCTCTTCCAACAGGAAAATCAAAGATTCTGCTGAAACATTCCTTGAGTATGCCAAGCTGACATGATATTTATTACCTAACTGAAATAATGAGTTTGTGTTGAATACTTAGATGTAGTATCTCTCCACCACAGTTAGAGAAAACAGTGGATGAAAGAAAAAGCTCTGAATTCTTCCTAAGCTCCATCCTCAGCCTTTATCCAGTCTTTTCAGTGACTACTTAAATTGTAAAGCACTTTTTTGTTTGGTTGGTTTGATTTTGTTGGTTTTGTTATTTTTGTTGTACTGCACATTCATTCAATAGCTTTCACTCAGGAGTAGACAGGAACCAGCCAAGTCATATCCTACACAAATATTAGAAACAAACACTTAAGTCAACATCTGGGTATATACCTCATAATTGCATGCTCTTCACAGTCCAATATCCTTTTCAAAGGGTGACATCAAAATCTTTCTTTAAATGCCTTAAGATTCAATAAAAAAGACCTGCAATATAGCAAGTCTTTCAAGCCACAGTGGGAGACAAAAGGAGTTATTCTGGGTTTTTTTGGCAGTATTTCTCATCCTTATGAGTGGGGCAAAATTTAAGGTAAAGGAGCAGCAAGGTTAACAGAGGACTTCACCAAGTGTTTTGGAACAGATACTGACTCACTTCACAAAAGGGAAAAACTTAATCCTTATCTCATAACGGCAGGAAAAAAAAATTGGAAGCCCCTAAGTTCTCTTCGCAGCTCCCAACTTGTAATCACCACAAACGTCCTTATCATTGAGTATTTGCAGTGCCTGGTGCTTTTAAAATCCTGAAATCCTCCCAATAAAAGTATTTTTCTGTACCCAGCAAGAATTTGTTCTCTGGATTCAGAGAGCCTTCAGGCTACAGAGGACTTCCTTCCTTGAACCTTCTGGCACAGGTGGTGTCTGAGGAGTTAAGAATTTCATGGACTATATTGCAAGGAGACATCACAGAATCATAGAGTGGTTAGGGTTAGAAGAGACCTCCAAAGGTCCTTTAGTCCAATCCCCCTGCAAGGAGCAGGGACATCTCCGACCAGGTCAGGTTGCTCAGAGCCTCATCCAATCTGGCCTTGTTTGATAAGTAACATCTGAACCTGTCACCTGCTGAGCAATACAACATTGTGCCTGTTGCTTTTATACATGAGGTGACATTTTCAGCGCTGCAGAAAGCTTCTAACTCCAGTCTCTAAAATGGGAAGTTTTAAGACCCTGCAATTCTCACGGAAGTTAGTGGAAGATGCAAGAGACCTGTACTTTAAACTATAAAGTAGTTACTACCCAAGGGGTAGTGAGACTTCTGTATTTTTCCATTAATGCTAGATATTACACTTGGGTGGCCTGCTGTCCTTTGGTTTATTTAGCTATTTGATTTTTTAACTCACAGGCAAAAATATGTGTTAGTCCAAAGCATGACAGCTGGCAACATAAACAATACCACTTGACTTATATGGAAGACAGGTAGCTCTCTGCTGAAGGAGACAGGACAGATAATCGTAACATCTTTTAAATGTTTTTCTTCAGAATTTAACTGCAGAAGTTAGAGGCTTCCTCCCAGGAGCTACAGCCAGGACTGTTCAAGTGGGATTTTTCCCGTATTAAGTGTTTTTCTCATATTCAATTGAATTTCAGAGGTTTATTGCTTTAATCACTGATCAGGTGAACGAGATCAAAATTAAAACAATAGTATGATGCATAGAGGAATTCCAAGATTATTCTGTTTGAATTGTTAGCAAATATTTCAGGCAACTTCTGTAATCCAGAGCAGGAGGATGCAACACTGGCTTGATGGATGCAGTGACCGAGACTGAGATTCAGACTCAGAGTTCTTAACAGAGCTTTTAATAGAAATAAGAATCACCAGTTCCCAATGCAGCTAAGAGCAGTCTGTCTTTCTGCATTTCCACATCACTTGCTTTGGAAGCCTTATGGTTTTGTTGTTGCAGTTTGTTAGTAGTTGAATGGTTTCTAAACCATATCCATGCCAATTCTGATGCTAGATACCCATGTTCCCATAGTTAGCAATTTGTGTCTTTGGTCTGCAAAGGGAGCTTTTCCGCGAAACCCTGCTCTGAAGGAGAAGTACACTGAAAAGGATGGAAGGCATCCCAGCAAGACAAGACAGTCTGCCTTTCATTTAGCTGGGTAGCACATAGGAAGAGAGCGGAGGAGTCAAGGATATTATTGGTGTTTGTGTTTCTGTAGTAGAAGTGATTTTGATAAGTGAAACTGTGGTTAGACTGCAACAGAAGGGTAGAAGAAGGGTGGATATTGCCTGAAACTATGTATGGGATTTGCTGCTGATATTCTAAGAGCTTTGTGACACACGTTCAGGTACTTGAGGCTGTACCTAGATGACTAAAGGGAAAATGTGTAAAAAGGGACATAAGAGTTCTGTTCCCTTTCCAAACCAGATACAGAGCAGTGAAATGGGATGTGGTGATGACAAACTGTTGCTACAGTGCTCTTCAAATATGTACTTTTTTTTTTAGCCAGGGGCAGGAGGGGCGTGTGCGGCGGGCGGGCGGGCCATGACTTCTTTTGGAAATGTAAGTAGGTCCATGTCTGGATAGAAAGAGAGACTAGCAATGCCTCTATACAATGCATCAAAATGATGATGGGGAGAAAGCAGTGTCACAGCTTGTGACTTCACGGTTCAAAATCTTTGCTAACAAAACAGGATAATGTCCCCCAAAGGGAGTGTCAGCTCAACCACTTGCATGTGACAGCTCTGTGAGTTGATGCAAAAGACCCTACAACTTTCTCTTCCTCTTCACTTTCTGTGTTAATTTTTCAACCAATTAACCCCCAGGCTGGTTTGCTGTGTGGTGCAGAAGCAGCTGTGCTGATAAAGCTGAAATGTGTGTGTGTGATTAGGTTGGGAGATGGCCAGGAGAGCTGCGATTCTGTCTCAGGCTGTTGGCACCACTCATCCTCCCTTGTGCACTCCCAGCTGTCCTGAGGTCCATAAAAGCAAAACGTCATCAGCTTTTGTGTATGTGTATTGCTTATGTTGTTCTAGGCTTCCACCTGATGGCAGTTTTTTAATTGCTGTGACTCTTTCTGGTAGGGATATGAGCTTTTTATGTCCCAAAGTTGTAACTCTAAGCACAGATACCATTAGAGCAGCACCACAGTATCTCCTGTCAGTACAGTTTATCACCCTACAGGAACTGAAAACAAGATAACTTGCGCTGATAAAAGCATTTTATATATGGGTACATCTGTGCTCATGGCCAGTTTTGACCCTGGATTATTAAGACCACACTCATGCCAGAGCTTTATCCTTTTATCCCCAAATGGCTGTCAGGCTGCCTCACTGCTGGGAAACTGCATTAGCCATTTATGGTGGAAAGACCAGCCCCTGGCAGTGGCACAAGGAGTGGTTGACATCTGCTGGGGATGCTGTTCTCAGGGTGAACCTCTTGCTAAGGCTGAGACCCAGGTCAGCTGTGACTGGTAAAGAAGATGCAATTGTCATGTTGGCGCCATGCTCCGAGATGACCAGCCCAGGCATGTGAGAAGTGCAACAGCTATAAATACAACTGACATAGATGCCCTGGGGGATGCTATTGGCTCAAGGACCATCACCATTCCTCACAATTCATCACAGAAACCCAGGAACCCTTATTTTCTGAAGTTTCTATAACATCCTACAGAGGGTTAGACACTTCTGTAGAGCAGCTGCAAATGACCTACAGCTCATGTTTCCACCACACCTGGTATGCACTCCACAGCCCGGAGACACTGATGGCCTGGTGCTGTGCTTGCAGGTCTGAACGTCATCACACTTAGGCTGTCCTGACATGTCTTTAAGATCCAGAGACCTTCATGTTTCACCTCACCAAAGGAAAATGAGAGACTTTACAGAATGCATGATTAACCTGGAAAATATTCATGTCTCACACAGTTTTCAGAATAGCAGAAATCAAAGCTGAAATCAGTGAAGGATATTCTGGACAGAAAAACAGCAGGAGCCAGGTTATATGAGGGTACCAAAGCAATGTTCCTGCTAGCTCAGGTAAGCTTCTATTGGGAATACCCTAAACTCATCACCGTGATGCCATCAAAAGCTACTAGATATCCCCATCATATTTTTTAAAAATAGTTGACTGGGTCAAATAAAATTCAGTGACTTCAGGACAGATTACTGATTGTAATTAACTAAAATACAAAGTTTTGTTTCATGTATCTCTTGCTTCTGAAATTTATTTGTCTTAAAAACAGATAGGGGGAGAGAGGGAGAGAGAAACAGTTTCCGCTGTTTCATGGAATGAAGGTCCTTGCAAATAATTACTTTGTTGACTAATTTCACACTTTCCATGGGGTTATTGTTGAGAGAGAGTAGTTTTCCAAAGTGAATATTTTTAAATACAAGGAATGTGAAATGTACTGCTAAACCACAGGCTTTGCTATTGTATTGCACCAGCACTGGGAAATTATGTTGGATGGGTGATGGAAAATGTATTTTGAAGACAAGTAATAGCACTAGTAAAGGAAGCTTTAAGCTGTTAAAGATGTTTCTCTCCACTGCCTGCTAAAGAATAAAAGGTGGGAATTGGAAGCTCTACAAGTCATCAGCTGGAATTATCTTCCTGGAGATCCAGGAGAAAATAGAAGTCTGCAGGCAAGACTGCTTCTAACAGAACTGAGCAGGAAAAGCTAACTGAATAGGCTATTTTCCTTGCTGGTAAAAATGTTTTCTTCTAAAAGAGTTTTATTTCATAGTCTCTTGTTCCTGATTTTTCTCTTGATTGAGCAGGTATTTTTCAAGGGGGAAATGAGAATAATTTAGTCTTTTATTTTGCTTTGATGATGGTTATCTTTACTCAGCAATAATCTGTGTGTAGCAGGAATATAGATGTTCTTTAACATTTTACTCTTAAATCAACAAAAAGAATAAGGAAAAGTCTTAGAGGAGACAATCAAAATGGTTGGAGGATTGGTGGCCAGTATACCCTCTCCCTCACTGTAGTTATTTTGAGGTTTTTGATCATATGTTGTTAAAGCTGCATTTTTCTTCACTCCGTCGCAGTAGCCAAGGATTCCAAGGATGCAATATTTTAAAGGGCGTATTAATGACTTCTGATATTTTGAATTGTTTACACAAAGTGGAAGGGCTGTGATGGTAAACACTGGAGGTAATTTCACTGAGAACTTTGAGTGGAGCGAAGTTACACAAAGCAGATAAATGGACGGTGATGTGGCGTCCATCAGGATCAGGAGAGTTGACTCTCCTGCTCAGCTTTGGAACACAACTTTTGGATATCAGTAGCAAAAGTGCAGACATGGTGAAATATATAAGCAAATTCTTAACAGCCTGACCTTTCAGAAGACTCTATCTATGTGACTTTTGCCCTTTTCATTGTCACCATCCAGCAGCCTTTCCTTAAAAAAAAAGAAAAAAAAAAAAGAAAAAGAAGGGGAGAAAAAAGTCTAGGACAAAACAAACAAGCCCTGAATTAATTAATGTGAATATGACAAGGTATAGGATGATTTCCTGGGAGCTAGGTAGAAATGTGGCTGGGATTTTGAAGCATCTTGCTTGCATGTAAAGAATGACATTTCTGCATAATCCTCATCATTGCATATAATGAACTTTGTATTCAGGCTTAGTAAGACTGTATGGCTTTTGCGCTGTTCAGGTTTTTTTACAGAAACAGTTAGTGGAAATAATAGAGGGAAGAAAGCAGAAACAAGGAAAGGAAAGTCAGAACCCAGCTATTTAAGAGAGAGAACCTGAGCAGAGCCCTCATGGACTTCGGCACAAGGCTTTTGCAATAGCCAAAGGCAGACTCGCAGAGGTTTCCTCTGACACAAATCCATACCTTAGGATTTCTTCACACACAAGATTCCTCTCTGAACATTTGAACTGAGAGCAGGCACAGCAGGATAGACTTTCCAACCTAAAGCTTTTGCTAGCATAGTAGGATATGCCAGCCAAAACCCAGCTACATTCCTGCAAATTTTTTCCGATGTTTAACATTATTTAGGTGTTCGTAAAAATGGAAACCCAGTGAATCTGCTGCAGAGTTCTCTTAGTAAAAGCAGCCAGCAGTGAAAACATAAATCTTATAAGTACAAATCCTATAAAATGTAGCATGGACCGCTGAAAGGCGATGTAGCTAAACTCCTTGGAAACTGGCTGCAGGCTGGCAGCAGTGTGGTAAGGAATAAATTGGTCGCGATACGCAGCAGGCAGCAGGACAAGAGAGATGTACTATGAGAGGTGTCAATGAGGTTTTTCCCATCTAGTACTCGGCGTATCTGAGCATCAAGGGAAGGAAACAATTGCTTATGGCATTAAAAAAGGGCACTAATACTATGCAATAGGGGGCTGGAAAATTCTGACTGACTCCTTGCAAATGCTAATTCTAGTAGCAATAGCAGATGAGGGAATGACCTTTCGAGAAGAAGCTAAAGATCGCTGTTGTATGGGCCATTTACAGTTGCAAACAGACATTTGGTGCTATAGAATCAAATACAGAATTCTGTACAGTATTTCCCTTTATTTTTCAGTGATTAACTCAGAAAGCCGGGATGATATACCAGCTGAGGTTTTCTCTGATGCTAAATCAATTTTCTTTTGCTCATATTTTATTATAGTTATTGGTTCTGTAGAATCTCTGAAAGCTTACTGCCTTATACAAAACTGTTCCTTCATTAATGTCTGATGATCCACAGGGACATTTTCATGGAAATGTCTACATCTTGATCTGTATTTTTTCTAGGTTTTGAACAATATTAATATGAGCAAAAACTCTGCTCCTACAGAGAGGAGAAATTATTTATTTGTATAGTCAGCAGTGACTTTACCCCTAAGCTATAATAAAACTGTTAAAACCAAGTGTGCAGTAACATCCCAGCTAGGAAACATTTTCTAAACCTTTCCCTGTATAGTTTTCTGTGGTTTGAATTATCATTTGTTAAATATATTATGACATACTATTTACCACAGACCACAGCTTTGAGACCTTTATGTGGCTATGTCCCCTAGGAATTTCATAAATAAATCACTGAAAACTAGACATGTACTTTAATCTCTTTTGCTGTATTTTAAGTGTTCCGAGTAATATCTGTTTTGACTTGGATGAGACCAGGTTTATTAATGTTTCTTTATCAGTTGCTAAGGGCTGTGATGTGCTGAAGTGGAATTTGGACATTGCCTCTTCTTAGCATGCGTGGCATGTAGACCATAAAGCTATTATCCCAGCTGGAGGGAAAAAAAAAAAGAAAAAAGAAAGAAAAAAAAAAGAAAGTGAAAAAAAAAGTACTTATTATTCAAGACAGCTGAGCAAATTGAAAATTCTTGGTTCATCTGAAAACCTCTAGAACTTTCTCCAAACAGGAAAATTAATGAAATGGTGCTTGATTATTTGGCTTTTTCTGCACTGTATTTTGACATTAATTTGATCTGAAATTTCATCTCAACTAATACTCAGCATCCTTAATATTCATACTGCTTTGGTGGCCCAGGTCTGTGCACTCAAGGATTTCCTGCTGAGATAGCAATGTTTTACAAAAGTTGGTGTTTTTCCTTGGTTGCTTACAGAAAGTAAATCTAAGAGAATTAGTCTGTTAGTGGATGTACATCTGATTCTGAGTCAATGAGAGCCATAGATGTTTGGCATTTCTCATTATTGAGCCACACAAACAAGGAGATGCCTCAGACTTGCTCATGGAGGCTTTTGAAAAGAAAAAAGAAAATTTCCCTCATTATGAGCAGCTCCGTTCAAATCTTACTGCCTATCCTCCAGGCCTCATCCATTCAGTAATGTAGCCTTAGTACACAGTACATTTAAGCACATACCTAATGAAACCTTAATTCTTACTTTGGTGCAATACTACATATGGACAGGGCAAAAGGATGTGGGTTTAGATCTTGTTGCCCATCACTAGAGCGTATGTGAACTCTATGCAAGTAAGGCTCAGAGGAGTGCTAACAAATGCCCATGCGTATTGCCTTGCCACACTGGGACCAATTGCTGTTGCCCTGTCCTGCAAAATGCATTCCCTGTCCTGCTTTTTGTTTGAATTCAATATGATGCCTCTTGCACAGATTTCTGACATATTCATTTTGTGAGAAGAAGAGAAATTTTTAATCTGAGGGGCCTTTTTTTGTCCTGCCTCCAATAAATACCCAGTTGAAAATAGAAGTTTAGAAGTTATATTTACTTTTGTAATAAAAAATAGGTGCGATCCTTACTTACCATAATTATTTTTTAAACACGCATCATGCTATGCCCCTCTTTGGCTATATATAGCCTGTTTGACTGTATATATACACATATATACATACGTATTTCAGCTATACTGAAACAGAAATTTTTCTCTGTTCAAATTCTTATTACATAGAAATATTTTACTATTTCTTATGTGTAAATTTGGGAGGTTCTTTTTGTGAACCAACTTACTGTATTGTTACTTTATATATTTCAGGAGAAAGTATACCAAAGTATGTTGGGCTGCATTGTACTGAGATCAGCCATCCATTTACGAAATGCCCTCCTGGCATTTAGAAGCAGCATCCATTCTGCAAGAGCAACAATGTGTGAAAACCTGTAGGAAGGAACATAAATAATGGTTTATCCAGTTGAAATGTAGAGCCACTGGTTTGTAAATAGGACAGATGTAACTAACATGCTGCAATTTGGATGCTACTCTGTCATAAAACCAATGGACTTTTCCCGTGTCTGAGAGACAGACCTGAGCACAGACCTGCTTTGTACTCTATAGATGGTGCATTATCTTTGATGATCTCTGAGAAATTAATTATTAGATCTAAGGGCTTTATAAGATTAGATAAATTCTCAAGCTGAAGTAGAACATCTCCAGTATATCTTCCCCTGTCTTGGGCCCTCTGAGTGGCATCTCAAATAATAAATATTCTATTTATTCTTAATTACAAATAGGTGATGTATATTTGCATTAACCTTTGCTTACTCTGCCATTGGATGAAGTAAATCAGTAGCACTGAGACTATAACTTTTATTAAACAGTGCAGCCAGCTCATCTACTATAATCTCACAGTACAAAGCTGGCAAAGGTGTTTATGGAAAGTTGCCCAGATTTCAAAACTTAACAGTAGAGAATTAAGCTTTTTGTGTGCTGTGGAATAATTTGTCTTGTAATTTAACTTTAATTCACATTTTCACAATTAATTAAACATCAACCTAATCATTGTACACATAAAGCATTTAAATTGATGTATGAAGAATGATGGGAAATGAATAATGCTTTGAAGATCCATTTCAAATTAGTTGTTTGATTAATGAATATTCCACAAGGGCATTTGTGTGATGACCTCTGTTGATGACTTAAGGAAAGGCATGTCTGTTTAGATAATGAGAAGACAAAGTGAGTGAGAGTTATCTCTGCGAGTAAGCAGGGTAGAATTACAAGGATTAATCTATACAAAGCATATTACTTTTTTGCATTTCTTGTAAGAGATAACATAGAACTGTAAATTCAGTAAATAAGTTTGGCATTTGAAGATTCTGTTTAATGATAAAATACACCAGCTATGTATGCCAGTCATCACTCTCTGGCTATGGAGGACCATAGTGGAGGGCTGTTCTCTCTTCCTACGCCTATTACGATCTTCCACAGCACCCGACCTTTCAATTTCTTGCATGCAAAAGAAGTAAAATGCCTCACACAGTAGCTCATTCACTTCCCATTATTGTATAGTTATAGAGATGAAAAACAAATGTTTTACCTGGTAGCCTTACTTAATAGATTGAGTTTCCAGCTGTTTTACTTCAGCAGTGTACAAAATGTATATGTAAAAGTAATGGTAGTCTTATATTTCAGAAATGTAGTGTACTTTGCCACCTAGTGCCAGTGTTTCCCTGGCACAAGGTTGCTGCCCCTCACCTGGCACCCTCTGAGCTGCTGACTGTTCAAAGATACAGTGCTGGACAGGCCAAGCAGATGTTCGGTCATGCCTACCTTCCACAACAATGAAAATGTTGGGAAGAAAATGTTGCTGGATATCAGACTGGCCAATTTTTAAGTTTATCACAAGATCCAAACAAAATATTTCATAAATATCTTGGGCAGCAGTTAACCAGAGTGTGAAAAAAGGGTGCTATTTTTAAGTAAGAATTCAACAGGGTTGAGAAAAATCCAATCCAGCTCCTCTTGAGAATACCTCTGAGTCCCTCAGCTGAAAAGAATGTAGGCATTAGATCTGGCCATGAGTCTTCATAAAGCACTTTTTTTATTGTAAAATGCAGATTTGATGAAATAAGATTTTTTCTGCATTACTAGGCAAGATTTACCTTTTTTTTTTTTTTTTTTTTTTTTTTAATGAGATGTTTCTCAGCTCCAGGATGGAGCTGGCAGTCCAACCCTGGTCTTCTAAGAACACAGAAAAAGATGCAATGGGTGAGATCAAAGATACTCCAAATCCAGTAGTCTGTCTCCAGTAGTGACTGGTGAAGGAGCGAGGAAATGAGGAGCAGATAGTTCTTACTCCTTGAGCTTCCAGTAGGCCAGGCGTTTCCTTCAGCAAATGTGATATCTTTGTGGTTAAAAAATACATAGCCTGCTTGGTTTAGTCAGAGATTGGGATGGGGTCTCACACACCATAGTCAATAATATTTGTGTTCAGACTTTCCCTTTGGTTCAAGGGACATTGGATAATGGAAAGAAAGCCAAAATGCTTCTCATGCACAGATTGATCTAGAACAGAGACATGAATTCAGTCACCTTCTCACACATTTTTTCCCATTACTCCGAGTCCCTTTCTTCCAATGGTTTTTGTTCTCTTAGTTGTAGACTCAGAAAAAAAAATTGAAAAAAAAATTCTAACATTTCATGTTAACACAGGCACTCATGGAGCAGCCAGGTTTAGTTTCTTCTCTTTCCCCTGAAGTAGAAAAGGCAGCTAGCACAACATGCCACCCTATCTCCTCTCCAGCTCATTCAAGCTTGAGTTGACAGCTTGGGGGAGATGTTTCAAATTTGCTATCAAACGTAAGATTTTTTTCCTTAACCTGTGTAATTTCAAGGGCCACATTTGAGAATCTAAAAGTGGTTGTGAGGGCTAGCTACTGGGACAGGAACAGAGCGCTTGTGCACTGAACATCTACAGCTTTTAAACCATTCAGAGTCAGAGAAAAATCAAGTTCTCAAGTGCTCATCCTCTCTACTTCCTCAGCACAAGTGCAAAACTTTGCCTGGACCTGCTCATGCATGTGTCTCTTGATCGGCAGGTAATCTTTCAAACAACAGTTAATCTTGGTAGGATGACTCCTTTCATGTTGGATGAGATCTGAAGTGATTCATTAAAACAAAACAGATTCTGTGCACTTCCCCTTGGCATGACTTCTGCCTGCTGGCATCCCTGCTTTCTCAGGCCCGGGCAGGAGGCATTTCTGCAAACTCTGGATACAGGGAGAGAAAAAGCTCCCATTTCCCCAGCTTATATATTACTAAAAATAATTAGAACACAAATTAAAGCAGACTTAAAGTAAAGGATAATGCAGTGAAAATTGTGAAATAAGTTTAGAAGTAGAGAATATCAGCACACAGATGTCAATCACAGTTGGATAAATTGCAGTATTTACACAAGAGAAATCAGAATCATGCCCACTGTGCTGTCTGCCAATATGCTCCTTTGGAAAGGCACTATTTATAGCACAGTACTTTTGCCAGCAGTAGAAGCCCACAAATATTAGTACTTAAAATATATAATACCTTTGCAGTCATCAATGGATAATCATGATTAGAAGTTTATATCCCTAGAAGTTATCCCTTTGAGCTTTGTCATTATTCTTTGCCATATTTTTGAATTTTGTTGTTGATAAAATTAATTCTGTCTTACGATTACAGTGAATAAGTGAGAATTACAGGAAAATATGTTTATTAATGAGTTCTTTTTAAATAACACTTTGAATCAATAAGTGCAGGTGAAGCTCAACTTACACAGAACATTGAGCTGTGACCAGACAAAGCTTTAAAAATAACATGACAATAATGTTAACATAATAATTTGTTCACTGCTGACATTCATTTTTCATTGAGTAGTAGATAAGGTATTCAGGCGCATCTCAATCTACTGCAATACAATGAGCACTTAAAGCTTATGACTGATTTTTGTTGAGACTTAAGGGTGTATAGGATAAATGTATTTTGAAACTGGGACACAAGCTCATAAGTAAAATATTAACTTTAATCTTTACCTGGATTCCGATACAGAGTGCCTCAATGAAATTTAGGAAGTTACTACATTGTGGAAGTTGGAAGAGACACCTGCAGTGAGATGCTAGTAAGTAAACTAGGAAAGAAAGTAGTTAGGCAAGGGAAATACCATTTCTTGATTCATGCCGAACACCTAATTCCATCTAGTGTGATGTATGGGCTGTCATGTGGAATTGATTAAATTAAAAGTGCGTCACTAGTTAAATAAAATACCTTTAAAACATTCTGTAAAATTAATTCATTTCTAATGATCCACATAGCCTACAGGAGAAGTCCTAGGAAAGAAATAAGGAATCTTCTCCCTCAAAAAAAAGAGAATGTGAGTGCTCCGGTCTCAGTCCTCAGCTGCCGTAAATCAGTGTCCTCCACTGACTGCACTGCTCACGGGTTTGTGGCATTACGTATTTGTCTTTGCTTGCGGTACAGCTGAAGTGAAAAGGTGGCAATTGTTTATCTCTAAGCTTCTTATCTTGCGAGCAATGTGTTGGAGCGTGTATGTGTGCATGCATAGATTCAAAGTTATCACTGGAATAATGGAACTAGCATTTAACCAGAAGAGAAGATTTTTATAAAATTTTAATGCTCCCCACCCCCTCAAAAAAACCTCCCACTAAGTATTTTTAAAGCCCCATGATAGAAGATCAATTGAAAGATCAATTGGAAGTTTTCAGCTCCTGACTCCCCCACACGAATTGCCCTTCCTTGTCTCCCCAGGAGAGAGAGCTCCCGTGGGAGTAATCAGAGCGACCTGGCTCAGCTCAGCCAGCAACCTGGAGTAACAGTGGGCTGGCATTAATATTCCTTCTCTGAAGGCAATCTTACAGTTGTTCTGCAGTTTCTTTGCCACTTCTCTATGTCAGGTTTTTTGTCTATACAGGCTTCTCCTCATTAGTGTCCTAGAAAAAATTGCCTTTCTGTGAAAATAAAATGTTGAAACTCTACTTCTAAGTGTGTACTGTTCCATCCTTGCATTTTCAGTGGTGAAAACTGGTTGTTACCTTCAAAATCCTGAGCTTATTGAAAGAAAAGAGATCAATTTTGAAACTGTGCTGGAAAGAAAAAAAAATAACTCAGAAGAAAGTATTCAATGACAAGGTATCCAGCTGTGCAAAGATGTTTGGAGGGGAAAGCTGCTGCCTTTATTCTTGAATGGCACAATTCAGAGAGCTTTTAGAGCAATAAAATCACACCTTTGGCAATCACGGGGGATGATTTCTGCACAGAAGCATTGCAATATGAAAGTCTGGGTGATGGACTTTGAGCTTGTTTTCCTGGTCCACCTTGAGGGATCTGAGCTGTTTTTTATGTGTTGCTGTCCTGATTCTCCAAACTTACCCCCAGAAGCCACTGATTTCCAGAGGTTCACCACCTGCCTGGAGGTCCAGGTATAATCTACTCCTGCACTTTGCAGACTCTGGTACAAAAGATTTTCAGCTTTCCAGGCAGGTGGATTCCTAAATTTTCATCCAAACTTTCACTGTATTTTCAGGTTTAACCCAAGGTAATATATCAAAACGAAATTCAGCAAAGCAATGACTTTATTTTGCCTTGACTCATTTAAAAACTGGGTGGACCATGAGACAGGCAGCCTGTCAGGTTCTTGTCTCTTAGAAGAGAATAAACTGTAGCTCCTGTGAAGCACTGTGGCAGTTCAAGGAAAGATTAATGTCGAACTGTCCTGAGACAAGATATTTTAATTGTATTTAGCAAACTAAATTAGTTCTGCATGGATCAGTCCAACCTGAGCCAATCTGTTTCATTTTCATTTTGCACATCAGAAATCAAAACACGACAGAAAAATTTCAGTTCTTCCAAATATGCTTTCTGTGAAAATAAAGTCTTCCTTCTCAAATTCTCTATAAAATTCTCAACTGACACGTAGTATTTACTTTTTCCTGCTCATGGCTTAAAGCCCACTTCCTTCAAGGTTACTGTTTGCAAAATCCTTTTACTTTTTATCCTTAAAGATCAAAGCTGTCCCTGAACTAACTGGTTTCATCATGGAAAGGTGCCTCTCCAGCTCATCAAAACATACACTCTAAAAGCGGGTAAACAGCTCAGAATAAATATTGTATAATGATTTCACTCAAAGGGGAAGGTTTGGGGTTGTAGCCATGCTGCCATGAACATTGATAGCTTTTGGTAGCTTGGACAGTGCTTGCTTCCGATTGCAGTGAAATGAGCTGTTTTGGAGAATCACAAGCCAGCAAATTCAACAGCAGGAAGGAGAGAGAGAGGGCATTGCGGAGTCATTGCACAAGGATTGGTAGCTGCTGCTTGCTGGTGCGAGCCATTCCAGACCTTATGCTTGTAACTGGCACTCTAAGATGCTTTTGCTTTTGATGTTTCCAAGTGAGCCGTTCAGCTAACGCTAATTCCATTCAATGGCAATAAAGGTGAAATTGCTCTAAAAATAATTCTATTCCTTTGTATCAAGATATGATCCCTATGTAAACAGGCTTTAATTAATGGCAGAGAGTATCCTGTTAGCTAGCAACTCTCCCTTCCTCTGTGGTGCTACATTGAATTCATGGAGCATTTAAAATGTCTTCTCAGACACAGCATCACTGTTTCTCTTTCATCCTACCACCCAACATCACTCTCTGCAGTGAGATGCAATAGTTTTGAGCAATATGATACAAAAATAGCACCTAAGCAGCTGTACTAAGTGAGTCTACTGTGCTGTTAGAAAAGAGAAAATATTTCAATTTGCTTTATGGAGGTTCATACAGTGGTGGCATTTCAATATTTTTTAAAAAACCTCCCATCTTTTTGCATGCCTGCACTGAGAGGTGACAGTCTCCAGCGAACATGGTGTGCGCACCACCAACGGCTTTGTCTAGGATTTATGCTCACCAGAAAAGAGGGAATAAGGTTGTTTTGAAGACTCTCAGATTAGGTAAAATAGTGTTGTACCTTGCATCAGCTGTGAGCTGGCTCCGTCTTGCCTTGGTGCTGCAGGGACCAGAGAGGCAGAGGAAGGGTCGTCTTAGCCCTCAAAAGTGTTGGGCAGCAACTTGTCTCTGGCCCAAGGTATCCCTCTTCCAGCCCCTTTCCCTCCCTAGCATGCCTGTGAGTTGGGTAGTTTCCGAGCATTTTGTCACCACTTACTGCTATTTCAAATTAGCTCTGTTCTTGTAATATTTCTAAACTGACGGTTGGCTGCCTGCTAGAGCATTGCTTAGTACATTCAAGTTGCCTTGCAAAGCATTGCTGGAAGGGGCCTATTTGTCAACACTGAAGGAAACAAGCCGTGCAAGCTCCTCTCTGCAGTGGAGGACCCATGTAACACAAGGGAAAGGGCTTTGGGAAGTGCTGCACTCCTGAAGACTTCAACACCTCCCCTCTGTTAAGGGCACTTCATTGACAACCCGTGCGTGTTACCTGCTGACGAGATTGATCTTTACCCTGTGCCAGAAAGATGCTTAATGATCATTCAGATTAATTTCCAAATGTCCTTGTGATATCTCTCAGGGAGGAAGACAAACAGTGGGTTTGCTATTTTTAACTGGGTTTCGTGAGAGGTTTGTTTTGCTAGTAGATCAAGTCAGTGAAGAAATTATTGCCTGCAGTAATGACCTCACTGATACCATTGACCAAATGGAAGAACGGCTATTTCTGCTGACCTGCTTGAGCGGGTGCTGGCGCTTCTCCCTCTGCACAGAGCAATAGAGGTATTAGTGGTAAGTGGAGCTTAAGCCTTTACACACTAAGGAATTGCTTGCTGAGAAATACAAGGAGGGAGATAGAACTTCAATTAGAGAGGGGAAGATGAAAATCAAATAGGCGACAGGCAGGGTGCTGTGAGCACGTTGTGCTGAACAGTTTTTCGGTGGCCACACAAGCACAAGCAGTAGCTGTCCCTGCTGCTGCCTCTTGCCCTGTGTTTCACGCCTCTCTCTGCATCCTGCAGCCCCATGTTGGCACAGCTTTTTTTCCAGGCAGGCAGTGAAGCAGGCTGGAAAGTAATTATTTATTTTTTATTTTCTTCCAGAAGTTATTTTTCAGCTGGATCAAATTTCTCCAGCCTACCTGACCACATGGACCCAAGTGCAGCAGCAGGGACACAATGATTCATGGCCAGGAGCAAGCCATTGGAAAAGATGGCTGAATGGGACAGTGGCCACCAAATGCCAGACCACAGCTTCAGTCCAGGAAGTATCATTGAAATGCTCCATCTTTTGATTTAACATGCAAAAAGCAGCAAGCCACTTTACTAACTGGATTTCTGGAAAGGAGCCCCGATTGTATTTTAAAGAGCTTTGATCATACTGTCAAAGGAGCATATACACATAGCTTTGGCTCTCCTTTATCTTTTCCTAGTAAAGAATCAATATGTGGATTTTCAAAGAAAAATGATAATCCCATGGCAACTGGTTGCTTGTAGAAATGTTTTATGGTAGTTCTTGTCTTGCTTGACTGTGATGAATAAGAAAGACATGGTCCTTGCCTTGCTTGACTATTGCAAGTAAGGAAGAGATGTATCCACCACACTCTGTTAATTGGGAAATTCTTCAGGGTCGCAGGTGGGCTCCTGGTCTTGTCCCCTCAGTGCCGCAGGAAGCATCCCCTCGTCCCAAAACTGTGTTATAGCTGCTTGGCAGAGGTCAGGCCAGAGGACTGTGAGGAAAACCTGAAATCTCCTTATTCCCAGGCCAGGCTAGAAATCACTAACTAGGATTGTTTAAAACAAAACCTAAATACTAAATGAAAGCAAACCATAAAGATAGCTCTTTCCCACTTTGTATAGAATATTGCAGAGGAATTTAAAGGGCTCATTCACAGATTGCACAATCACCACATGGCCAAATAAAACAAAATTGTGGCTTTAGTTTTGGATACGTAATCAAGATTTGGCCTACTTGTTGCACATTTCATTTTATAGGCAGAAGTTACGGGTTTATGTACTGGAACTCTCTTTATAACAGAAGTGCTGCACATGAACATATGTTTTCCCATGGTTGTGTTTTCCGAGCATGCTGAATGATTTAGTAATACCAGCTAATGATGCAAAATGGGTTTCAATAGCAATTTTAGTGGCTAAATGAATCATACTTAGATAAGGGAAATCTGAAACATTCCAATTTATGCAAAATTGCTAAATGACCTATCCAACATATCTCTAAGGAGAAATTAACACAGGGCGGTACATGGAACTGGAAAAATACAGCAATGTGTTCTCCTTTTCAAATGGATGGGATTCTAAAGAGAAGTTAACATGCAACACCCACTATTTTCTTTATGTTTGTTACCTTTAAAAGGATTCATGTAAGTCTTTGGAGATGAATTCCTTCCTTCCTTTTTGCATGTAATCTGATGAAATGTTGATTTATTGTAATTTGCTTTCTTTTTTTTTTCTGTGATTTCTGTGTCTTTTTCTCTTTCTTCTTTCTCATGAGATATTAATAAACAAAGGAAAACAGAAAAATACAAGTGATGTGACTAGGCAAACAAATACTGTAGTGCATATTTTATACACCTATCAAGTGAAGTGATTTCCTCTGAAAAGAGTTTTTAAAATCTACTTAGACAATATGAGAAGATTTCTTACACAGTTTTGGACATGCCAGAGCTGATTAACAAACACATTCATATTTGTGCAACTAAACTCAAATTACCATAAAACACACAGAAAATTACTTGGACTATCCATCCGCTTTGTCCTTTTCTTAGATCCCTATCCAAAAGAGGTGATCTGCTTGCTTGTTTGGGGAAACAAGAAAAAAAAGGAAGGGACAGTAAACCAATGGAAAATGTTGTTGACATACTACAAGGCAAGCTGTCCAGAAAAGTAATTGTTACTCTTGAGACACTAATCGCTAAAGATGTTCATGGTATGCGAATTTCAGTCTTCCAGTATCAATAGATTGTATTTGTAAAATTGGTGCCTGGAAAAGTGCTTTATTAAGGAAGCATATACTATTTAGTGCAGCACTGGGCAGCATTTTACACTGCAAAACACTTCTTAACTTTTAAATAAATTTGATCCCTGGTGACAAGTTAATAGATATCACACTAGGCTATTTGCTATGAATTGATTTATGTTGGTAGTAGGCAGAAATGGTAACCTTCTTATTCTGAGAGAAAATTGAGAGTGGGATGTGGAGGAGGAAGTAGAGGAAAAATGAATTTTATAGTGATCTTAATTAGAAAAATATTACAGCACCAGGGTCACACAAAGGGAGTGAAGCATTGTTCTACTTTATGGCAGAAAGATTGATAGATTCTGCCTAGGATTTGTGGCAAAAGCCCATTGTAATTTGCCATAAATAACAAATAAAAAATGCAGCCAGAAACAAGTTTTTGTGGAACTGGCCTGCACAATCAGGACTTTTTTTTTTTTGTTTTTTTTCAGGATATTTCATATATTCCTATCTAAGGAATCTCCATATTGTCAAAACAGTCTCTGTTGAGACATGAAACAACTATCAATAGGACTTTAAATAACTCCAGGGGGTAAGTTATCCTCAGTGCACATCACGAAAAAAATAGAATATTTAGAGTTGACATTGATCTATTTTAATTACATTTGTGCTTCTCACACACTAAAATGTGAGGTTTGGGACCAGCAGCACCTAGAGTGTGTCCCCTCAATAGGTTGGAAGCATGCTCAGGGACTCCATTCAAGTGGAAAGCAACATTATAGGGTGGCACGATAACTGATAGAAGATTACAGACTCTGATTGAATTACTGCAAGCCAAAAGCAGTGAAAAAAAAGCACAAGAAATTAATTTACAGAAAAACAAGTCTAGAAATGTTCTCAAGCAACACTAATTTATGCTTTTCATTGCTTTCAAGAAATAGTGCTACATGAAACTCAGGATGCATTTCAAAGGCTTTCAAAACCCTATAGAGGCTAAAACAATTTTCAAATCACAGCCCTTCCTACCTCTCTTTTCTTCTGGTATCACATGGTGGAAAGGGAGAGATGGAGATCTGCGTGAGGATAAGGTGTGCATACCTGCTGTGTCTGAGAAGTAAAAAAAAAATCTCCTAGAAATCTCTGAGCCCTAGACCTAGGCATGTCAAATAATCCTGTCAAATATTGAATCAGTATCAAGTAACCAAATGCCAGCAAATAGCTCCATGACAGGAAAATTAAGCAAATTCATTAGTTTTGTGGACTTCAATTTTATTTTTTTTTTTATCAAGGGTGCAACTTGCATTATTTCAACCATCACTTTCCCAGGCCAGATCCTTGTTTTGTTCTTTGTACCTCCACGTGACATGTAGCAGCATGTCACACTTGCAGTCCTAGTCTCTCTTCTTTGTCTCTAAGAGAAGGGCATCTCAAATGGGAAATAATCTGAAGGATTTTTTTCTGAGGTAATAGGTACATTAGATATACTATAGATGGAAATGTAAGCAGTATAAAGTCAGGTGCCTACATTAAAACAACTAATTTAATATAGCTAATTGTTACCAGCTACTTCAAGGGAAAGAGTAGGGATTCCTTCCCAAGTTAAGTATGCGATATTCTGCCCTAATAATTTCCCTGCCTGCTTCCAACAGCTGCAGGCTGACTCACACCTTGAAGCCTATTCCTTGCCTCTGAGATGCTTTTTATTTTCAAGTCTTCTATAAGTTAAATGTTCATTGTCAGGAAAGAATCTCTCCTTGAATTTGTTAAATTTGATGTTATCACATTCCCACATTTTCCTTCTCTTTGTTATTATTTTAATACCTGAAACACAGAAGCTCACAAAACAAGTTATTGCAATGATTCTGTATCAATATGTTTCCAGAGAAAAAGGACACGTTTGAATGTCAGAACAAAAATTGAGACAGTAGAACATATTTTAAATCTCATGATTAGTTCTAAAACCAGGAATTAACTAAATTACTTAAGAAACAGATTTACAGTGTCATTAACAGCTAATTGTACAGTGTTTATATTCTTTCTCTCTTAGAGCAAATTATTTTCTTTAAATATTTTTTTTTAAGTCTCAAAGCAGCAGCTGTCTAAAAAGACTTACATTGTACTTGAAAATTAATCCTTGGTGTAGCAAATATTAGAAAAATGATAAAAAGTAAGATCACATCCCTCCTTTTTTCCTGCACTGTGAATTATACAAATGACATTACAACATTTCAGGGTGTTTTTTTATAAATAATTTTCACCTTACATTGAATATTTGCACATTAATAACTTGAAGATTTGTCATTTTCAGTGTACTCTTCTTTCATGAACACTGTATGATTATTCGTAATGAGCACCCGGTGTCTTTGAATGTACTGTAGACTGTGCAAGTAAGATAAAAAAAAAATACGTATTTTCGTAGTGACTGCAAATGAAAGACCTCATTAATCAACTAGATTTCATTTAAACATTAGCATTAGAAACTTCAGTATGTCATCATTATATGTTTAACCTCTTAAATGCTGCACCCCTCAAAGTTACCCCCTGGAACCTGTGCGACAGTGCTGCACAGAGCATATGTACCCTGAGTTAACGAAATCTGTGCTCTGGATGCAGAGCGGAGCTGAAGCCACCTCCTGGATGCATTCTCAGACCTCTTGCTGCATTGACTGAAAGCACTATTTGAGCACTGATGGGAGGAACAGCTGCCTTTCCAAAGCATTTGGATGGGTACGGAAACTGCTGATTCCCCAGTAAAGGGTATTTACGAAGTTAATGTGCATGGATTTTTGTATTATAAAGTTAGTCCAGTAATGCTGACTGCATTTGCCTTTCTCTGTGTGCATGTGTGTTTTAGCATCTGATTCAATGACTCTTTGAAGAAATATTTGAAGTATTACAGAAATGTACCACTTTTCTCCGAGGAAGCTATGGAGGTGTCTGCTGCAGTCCATGGTTAACGCTGAGATTCATTCTGCATTTATTTGCCATTCAGCCCCTCTTAATTCTGAAATGTGCACTTTGGGACCATATTCTGGAAACATCATAAGCTAAAGCCTGAAACTGTGTATCTTTCAGCTAGGTTTAATCCAGGAGACATGAGCATAAACCACAAAGTTCTTTACTTGCAATTTATTATAGGGTGTCAGCAAAGATATTGCTTTTTTTTTTTTTTTTTTTTTTTTTTTTTTTTTTTGTAAAAGAAAATAAGCCTGCTGAAGGTATTAAAAAAAAACCCTAAAAACTTCTGCAATTTTCTCAGTTTGGTCCGTTGCATTTGTACATGTTATACTTGTCTGCTTTTTCCTGAACACTGTGGATTTTGCCAGCCATTGTGTCCCCACAAGAGACAGTTACTTTAGAGGACAGAGGGCTCGGGTGTCATCGAGCTCATAACTTGGTTTCTGCTCACTTAGGGCTCTGAGGGAAAGCACAGAGACCTGAAACAGTGTCAGGCTAAAGAAACACTTGCTGCTGGTTAGGTCGCCGCTGTCAGTGGCACAGTACTGGGTTAGACTCAGATCCAGCTGAGCAAACCTGTGGCTTCCCAAAAGACCTGAGTACTTTTGAAGACTGAAAATTATTGTGATCCATGTGTGGTAGTATAGGACATGCACTTTGTATATGTTAATATAAAATTCTTATTCCTATGCAATCCCAAGGCGCTGTTTGTAAATTAGCTTCTCTTAAAATCTTCATTTACGCTCACTTCAGCTGGACTCCATACATGAGAAGCTACTGGGCAGAGAAGTCCATGGCCCCAAGGCAACCCATAAACTGTCTCTCTTGCACTGAAATAGGTGGGAGCTGGGACAAAAACTGCCCTCGCACCCTCCTTGAGGCAGCACACCTACCTGCATCACCTACAGAGTGTCATTTCCTCCTCCCCATTAGCTTCCCACATTGTGAGACAAAAGAAGTGTCCATGCAGACAGGCAACTTGTGCTTGATTTATTGTCACCGATGCTGACACAAGCAATAAATTCAAAAGAAGATGAAAATTGCCTACCAAGAGTGATTCAAATAACACCTGCCTTCCTGTGCAAAGAAGCACTTATTTGCTTCTCCTCCACTGACAACCTATTCACTGACCTTTACAGGAATGGTGAAAACTGCACACATGCCAATATTTAAGAAATTAATGCCTTTTTATATCTTGTCTCTAAACAAACATAAAGGTAAGAGCAGCATTTGTGTTCTGACACTTATTATATAGCAAAAAATATGAAGATTAACTATCCTACCAACAAAGGGTAGAAATTCTACTTAATAAAAAATTAAAGATGTATTAGAATGATGTAGAAGCTATATCAGTTCTGGAATGTTGATGAATACTTTGAAATGATGTGTTGAATAAGTGATTTTTGTAACAGCCAGCAGTCACAGAAAAATGCCAATAAAAGTTTCTGTTCACATTTTAAGTTCAAGTTGCAATTCTCCCAAGTGAATTAAATTAAGATTTGAAGTTGAAGAGCAATTTGCATCTTAAAACCACTATACCTCATTAAGCACAGTTGATAGTAACAATCTGCCTATTCACACATCTTCTGGGTTTCAAGACAGGAAATAATTTTTGGAAATGTATGTTTTTCTATGTCTTTGTAGCTGGAGATAGTCGTATGTAAAAATACAGGTGAATATTCTTTTACACGCAAAGGCCTGCAGAGGCGGTGGTATCTCCACAACAGAGATTCAAAACTCAAGTTGAGAAGGCCTTGCGCTATTTTCTGTCTCTGGATCAGCTTTGATTGGGAGGCTGGACCAGAAAACCTCCAGAGATCCCTTTCAGCTAGTTTGTCCTGTGAGTTACTTACTTAAACACTTTGTGCTTCCTTATGGGTTCAATAAGAAATGCTGGGCCCTGGCATGTCATACACTCAGGGGTGGTCCTTTGAGGAGTGAGATAACCAGCATGTTGCATAGCTGCTTCATGGGATGATCTGCTTCCTGTTGTGTCCCAAAGCAGCAGGCAAAGGAAGGCAGAAAGATCACCAAGACTTTCATTTGTTCTCTCTTTCTCAATTGTACTACGACTGCTATGTTTCAGGCATTAAAAGGTGGCCTAGAATTTTATGTCCTCTTGCAGGGACCCTGTCTCTACTAAGGGTACTCTTTTAATGCATAGATTTGTTATGGGCATTTCTTTAAATTCAGAGTATTATTTGGCTATTTTATTCCTTCTTTTTTTTTTTTTTTTTTTTTTTTTTTTTTTTTTTTTTTTTTTTTTTTTTTTTTTTTTGTGAGATCTTGAGATGACTAGAGCACCAAAATGAAAAGAAATGGGCTGCCAATCTCTCCAGTCCCAGTAGGGTTGGAGATGAACAGATCTTTACACAGCAACAGCTGCACACCAGGCACATGGTTTTCTTCATTTAGCACTGACCAAACCCGGAGTCTGATGGACTGCTCAGTAGATTATTATAAAAGTTCTTCTTTATCATAATTTGCACTGCATTGTTTGCTCATCTTTCATTATAGCTGTCTCCTGTGATGATAGATAGCCCATAACATGAGTCACCCAATATTCCTTCCCAAATTAAGTAAAGGAGGAGAAAAGCTTAAAATATTTACAATGAAAGCCTGCATATCAAGTTATAGATAACTTCAGTTCTGAGATGGATAGTCTCAGAACTGAGTCAGATATCCTCATTTTTCTTGTATAATTCTGGACATTTTGGTAGAAGTCTGACAAAGGTCATAGCCCATAGGTTTCTGAGCAGGAGGCTGATAACACTATAAGTTGCAACTATGGGACTGAGAGATAGGAATATCCTTTAGAGCGTGAGTAATAGACAGAAATGTTTTCAACAATGACAAAATATTATTTTTCATCAGTCCTCTAAAAAGTTTCAACCTGCCCTAATTCTCTCCATTGAATCTAATAGAGCTGGATTAAACTACAGGGGAGATGAGAACATAAATTTGATTCCTTTCATTCCATGTAATATTAGGGTTTGTATTCTTTCAAGCTGTAATAACCTCTAGACTTCAGCAAAATTGAAAACCTTTAAATAGCCTTTCACAACCTTTCAGCGTAGTAATGAAGTTTTAAGTGCTCACTGGGGATTTTCAGTTCAGAAAAATCTAAGCAGCAGTAGATATTAAAATCTAATGTTTACTTCAACTCTTTTACAGCTTAATGGGTTTTTCTGACAGTGTAATTTTTAAAAGGTTGGGTTTCATTTATTAATATAGTATACTCACCCTGGAAATCTTTCTTCTTTAAGGACTCTGGTGGGAGACTTACACTTGGTTGGAGTACCTGAAAAGCTGGCTAGAACAGGGAAAAGAGAAAGTTGCTAAGACTCAACTAGAACAACAAGCAGGTTGAAAAAAAAAAAAAAAGCCTCATGATTTAAACACCACAGGAGGCAGAAAACAAATTAAGGATGTAGATTCCCTGTGTGCACATAATTACAAGTATGTGAGTCACTGGAGTCAGCACGGTTGCTCATCTACCTAAAGACCTAGAGAGGATGTCTGGCTGCACTCCACTCGAGGAGCAGCTAAACTGATTTTATTTATTTATTTATTAAGCTGTTGCTCAAGGGGTAGCAGTGGGGAGAGAAAATTGCAGGGTGAATTTACACTGATTAAAGAAACACAGCCTGAGTACACAGGCGTTTCTGAGGCACAGTGTGGGTCTGGAAGGATTCTGGTTTTATGTGCTGCTAAATTAGTGGAGAAAAGGGGATCTCAATTTCATTGAGACAATAACAGTGTAAGTCCCAGAGGGATGTTTTTCATTGCTGTATCACTCTATATACAATGTTTTATACATATATGTATTTATTATGCATACAAACAGTTATTAGTATTTGCTGGGAACATATAGTAATGTGACTGGGAGCTTTGCTTCTTTTTCTGATAATGCATTCAGACAGCACTTAGATATCTTTTGTTGATAGTTTTTCACGTACTTTTTAAATCATAAAACAAAAGTTGAAGGAAATACAGAAATAAGGATGGAAGGAAATGATACTAAAGTATTGTATCTAAGAGATAGAAGTCCAGTGCTCTAAAGTGATAAATTACAGTACATTTTCATTAAGAAAATAAACATGGAGGAGAAGGAGGATTTGCTTATGAGTATCTCTTAAGTACATAAATACATGCAAATGAAAAGAAACAGGTCCCAACATAGACATATATGTAATAGCAAAACATCCCGTGGCTGGTTTCTAATTTCTAGCTAATTTTGACTCATCAGTGTGTGCTTAACTTTAACGAGCATGTTTATTTCTATTGGTTAAACAAAATGCTTTCAGGCTAACTACTAGTGCAGTGCCCCAAGTCACCAGCTGAAATCCCTCTTACTGGTCCTTGTTTACCCGTTCAGACCAGTGCTGGCTTCTCAGGGAAAGAAGCTTCCTGACTTGTCTAAGATCCTCTGCTGTTGCTCTCAGCCTGCACTTCATGCAGAAGTGCAAGGAGAGTCGCAGATTGGTGGTCACAAGTAAGAGCTAAAAACTGGTACTGAAGAACAGGAATACCTGTGCTCAGCAACTGGCTCCTCTAGTCCCTGGCAGACGTACTTCAACTGCTCAGCACTCTTTGCTCAACAACAGCAAAGTGTTAACATTTCAGAGGATGTCAATTATCGAGCAGTGCAAAATGGCACAACTCTTCAGTCTTCCTGAGTTGACAAGAGGCGACAGGCCCTAGGTAAAGGGAAAAGATAAGAAGCCAGAAGTGTTCACAACATGGGGAGAAAAGCATGAGAGAGAGAGGGGGAGAGAGACAAAGCGTATGCTGAAAGAGGTTTGAGCGAGACACTACCAGCTCAGAAAATGCAGTCATACAAACATTGCAGGGAAAGCCACTTCATCAGGAAGTCTAAGAGACTGAAATGTGGAATGTCCCATTTCAGGTGTCATGTGATGCTCAGGATTAAATACGTTTGTTGGCTGAGACACTTCCAAGGAGTCATTCGAGCTCCTGACATGGATATGGTTGGGGCTGCTGCTTTTGCGAGGGATGAAAATCTCTGGTCAGCTTTCCTCCCTGTCTCCATATGTATGAACTCTTTCTGACCATGTAAATGTAGCCAGCAGAGCAAGTCACTTGCTTTTAGTCTTTGCAGGCAAAAGTCCCATTCAAATGACTTTCCCATGAATTTATTTAAATCAGTCTTGGGCAGATAGCAGAAGGACGAAAACAGAAGTTTAGGAGCAAAAGGGAATGCTGGCAGAGAAGGAAAGCAGGTTAGGAAGAATAATTGAGACCTAGAAGAAAAAAAAATGACAAAATGGATTACCTACATCTCTGTTCTCACATAGTAACAGAAGGAAGCAGGGAAATGAACAAAAGGGAAAATGATAGTTGAGAGACATGCAAAGCTCAGAACAGCCGGTATGGGCTAGCTCCTTCACTCGGTGCAACTCCACTGATTTTGTAAGTGCAAAGCTGGCACATGTGTCAGACCCACAGAGGGGAGCAAACCCAGGCCTGCTTCTAGAGAAGTCAAGGTGGTGTCCTGACCTTTCCTTAAAGCTAAGACACTGGTGTTCGGTCCCCACTCCTGGGAGATTTGTGTGCCTCTGCCATTCCCCACTGGTCTCCAGCCTTGTGCCCCAGTAGAGCAAAGCATGACATTCAGGCAGGCCAAAATGAAAGCATCAGGCAGCATAGTGGCAAATGAGAACACTGCTAATGAAGATAGGCTAATGGACTTCAGAGAGAATAATCTGAGGTATTCATGCACTGCTGCTTTGAAATTAGCTGTAATCACTGAAGAAAAAGACCAGGATATCACTGTGAACAGGTCACCCTAACCCTCTGCTTAATATGCAAATATGAAGCAGTCGATTAAGAAGTGACCCAGCTAAACTGGTTTTCTGAGGAACTGGATACAGAATAATAAAAAAAAATATTGACAGTGCTATGATTTAAAAAGATTCCTTTCTCCCTCCAACTCTATACTCTTCTTCAGTTCAAGCAACTCTTTCTTGGAAGAGGAAAGGCCTTCTAAACACAAATTTCTGGCACAGTTTAAGACAGAGAGAGATTTTGATTTGACCAGATGATCTTTCAAGGTCCCTTTGAACCTGAGCTCTTCTATGATTCTATGATTTTGAAATGAGAAGAGACTGAAAAATATCAGGACTGTTATGAACAGAAAGGCTGTTGCAGAGAAGTGGCGGTTTACCCGTGTTCTCTTTTTCTTAACAAAATGTACAAGAAGACAAAGTAAAGCCGAAAAACAGCAAACTTAAAAAAAATATTAAAAGAAAGAAGATATTATAAGCAGTATATCCAGTCCCTAAAGATACTTCCAGATCCCAGGAACTGAAACAAGGACTGAGCATTTACACATGCAATGATAATCTCCATTCTATCTCCAGATAAGATGCTCTTTTTACACAGTTCTTACTAATTAGGATTATAAAAACTGAAGTTGTTGGGCATAAATCAATTGCCAGAGTCATGTCTCTATTGCAGGATAGAGTGCTCTCTGCACTGAACAAGAGGTGGGCAGATATCTCACCCAGAATTGAATTCTGTCACTCCAGGCGCTTGAGATTACTATGCTTATAGATTTTGGGTATGTCTTCATGGCACTGCACTATGCCTACTGCCTTAAAAGTGACAATGCTAAAGGTAAACTTATTTTGTCAGAGATTGTTTCATATGCCTTGCACCTTTCTCTGGTTTTAGAGTCATGTGAAAAGACAGACAGAGAAAAGAGTGCAAGATTGTCTTAGTCTGTTTCTCTTCGACAGAGCTGGACCAAAAAAGACCAGCAAAGACACATGTCCTCATGCACATTTGTCTGTCTTTGAGGCAAATGCATGGACATTCCACAGTCTGCTCATCCACTGATGTCACAAAAAAAAATGGATTTTTTTTTTTTTGTGCTTGCTATTGCCTCTTTCATTTTCATAAAATGTAGAACTTTCCAATTTCTCTTTCCAGATGTTCTCCAATGGTGTACAGTTTTCTTGAGTTTCTTCAAAACTCAGCATGGCATTTTAGCTGGAGATTCTTCAGAGCTGGATGGTTATTTTGTGAGCATCTCTCTATGCTTCTTGACCTCTCATTGCAGTATTCTTGAAATAACAGGGCTTTGGTTATTCACATGAGTAAGGTGGCATGTTTTTCAAGTTTTACACTCTATTCTGTCACGCAGGTGGATAACAGAAATATAAGAGAACAGCAGACTCAGGTGCAGTGCACTGCAGAGCCCTGCTTGATATAGTACTCTGATAATCAACCACTAGTAGCTACCTTTAAACTGTGTTTTTCCAGCAGTTATACCCAGCCTGAAATAATTTCCCACAGAACAGTTTTCCCTAGTATTCTCATGAGACAATGTCAAAAGCCTTACTGAAGAGAAGGTATGTGACATCTACTATAGCTTCCACATCCACTAGTCATTCTTCTGTCACAAGAAGAAATTAGATTGTTTTGATGTGATTGTTTCTGACAAATCAACTCAGACTGTTTCTTATCTTGTTTTCTTTTCAGGGCTTATAAAAAGTCCTTTGTTTAATTGTTTGTTCCGCTGCTTTTTGGGGATTTGAAATTGATCTGGTAATTCTCTGGCTCCTCCTGTACAAATATCAGCTTTCTCTCGGACTTTCCCAGTTTTCTAATATATCACTAGTCACTCATGGATCCTCAAAGACAGTGGATAATGATTCTGACATTGCTTCATCCAGATCTTTAAATGCAATAATTGAGCTAATTACTTTTAAATCTCTTATTTGCCTTCATTAAGCTGCAGTATTACCCCACTGTCATTGGTATTGCTGGCTACTGTATTGTAGCTGGCCTCTGTAGTAAAGACAGGTAAAAAAAAAGCAGTAAGCTTTGGTTTTCTCATCACTACCTGTTGATAATTTTATCCTTTACAATTTCTGTTCCAACACATTTTTTCATCTCTTAGTACTACTAATGTTCTTGAATTACTTCTAGTTATACACCATGTCACTTCAAAGTTGTATATCATTCAATGCTTTTGCGAATCTACCTCTATCATCTTTTGCTATTTCTGTAAGCCTGTCTGTAAGCTGACATACATTTTCCTTCCTGTTTGTCTTCAAGTACTCCAGGTAAGTGAAAAGATTGTTGTTTACTGAATGCTCTCTGTAAGTTTCTCCTTATTATAGTTTGCACTTGTGTCCTTAGTAGAGTCCTGTTGAGGAACTGCCACTTGTCCTTCACTATTTTTCCCCTTCATCTTAGTTTCTGGAGAGCTGAGCAGACAATTTTTGAGGTTATCAATATTTTGAAGTCCATTGGTTTCTGTTTTATTGTTCTTTTTCCATAAAGATGCTCACTTGAGCCATTTTCTATATTCAGGTTTTCAGATGACTCATGCCATTAGTTAGAATCAAATATGGAAATACATCGTTTCTGGAGGTTACTGTGCCATTTGTATTGAGTAGTTGTTGACAGAGCATCTGAAGGAGAATAGGATTCTGTGTCCCAATATATCCAGTTTCCATTAGTTGCCTGTGTACCTGAAATGTTTGAGTGCTGCCAACTCCTTTCATTTAAATGATTGTGCTTATTGCTCATAAAAGCCTCTTCCACCAGATCATTGTGTCATGGTGAACTTTAAGAGATTCCCCACTACATGTATTTCCCTTTAATCATTACTTAAGAGCTCTTCAACTGCTCAAAAGCCCTCTGCATTCTGGGTTTCTCATAGCAAATAAATAGGTTCTTAATATTTGAAATATCAGATCCTTGCTTTTTCCTCTACCTGTACTTCTTAAGCAAGTTTTGTATCACATCATATGCTAGTTCTGAGAATGTGATTGGATTCTCTTAGGCCAAGTAAGCAATAATTTTGATCATATATGAAGACTTCAATCTTCTCTTTATTCCACATACTTGTGTATTGGTATGCAGATGCCTAAGATAATAACTGAATTTTATCCATTGTTTTCTTCCTTGTCTCATGTCTGATCCCATTTTGCATAGATCCATCCCCCAAAACTGTTATGGCCTGACCAGAAAACTCCTGTTAATACATACGTGTCCATGGTGGCTTGCTTGCTTTGTCACCTCTCCCTCTCAGTCCCAAAGACAGCTCACACTGGTTTTACTGGCTCATGTGCGAAGATTGACCTCTGGTGGATTTAGAGGGGCTACTAGTGTGACCCATTTGGGCTGTTCCTGCATCTCCTATATATCTATATACTTTGGAACTGAGGTTCTCAAAAACGATAGGGGAGGCCCCAGTTGGTGTTATCTGCATTTGTACAAGCTAAAGCCTGATGGCTCCACAAGTGATCTATCTGTCACGGTGTCTCTACTTAATTTGTATAAACCTGAAAGTTTTAGATGTGTTTTACTCATAAGTACAGCCTGGGGAAGGTGGGAGGGGGAGTGCAGCAAGTGGGAAGCCAGGAGGAAATTACTTCCCTGCAGCTGCATTGGATGTCCTTCTGCGTTACCCATTGATCAAATCAAAAGTGGTGGTTACTTGTGGAAGAGCTTGTACGTAGCTGTCTGGAAATCACAACATGGTCTTGAGCTTGCAATGTAGACTCAGAACTTTATTTTCCTCTTAATGACCCTTTTCTGTGGATGTATTTGAGAATTTTATTCTGGAGAGTGTGCTTTACTCTAGACTGCACTGTGTGTTGTCAAATTAGCTTTGGCACCAGTGGTACAGCGTTCACTTTTTAACCCTCTCCATTCTTCAACCCAGCTACAGCAGCACAACTAGTGTGCATCCAGCACTGTGTAAATCAGCATGCTTAATTTAGATTTTTTGTGTCTTATGTCTATGTTTTTATAGATACTTTAATTTCCACAAAACCACATCTGTGGGGAGTGTTTTCTCCTGCTTGATCTTCAGAAGATTATGCATATTAATTTCCAGGATGATATAAAGAGCACCGAGCAAAACCAGATGACAAATTCATGAAACATCTGGGTTGCTCTACTGCTGTTGTGTTCCCTCCAGTCTGCCAAGGAGAAGTGCCCAGCCCAGTTTGTGTCCAAAGAGGTACCTGACCCTGGGCTACACAGGGGGAACTGGGCTTCTCTCAGGTTGCTTGGTCCTTCTTTGGCTACCCAGCAGCCTGGTGGGAGAAGAAGACGGAGGATGGAGGAGGAGGTTAGCTCTTGCCCAAGTGCCTCATGGTGAGAGCAGTCTCAGCCTGGAGGGGTTTCTTTCTGTCAGCAGAGAGAGGGGAGGAATCTAGGAACCTCTTTTCTCCCACTGACTCTTTTCAACCAAGAAGCATTCCTCCCTTACCTGTTTGCTAGTTTTGGGGGAGTTTTATATGTTTTTTTTTTCTTCTGAAAGTTACATAATTTCTTTAAAATAATTTATTTTTCACTGAAATATGCTGAGAAGCATATTCAAGTGCAGGAATCCAGTGGACATGAAACTGCTACTGGTCCTCTTTTAACTTTGTCTTCCTGTTGTTAGAGAATTATTTTTAAAATTTTGTGTAAATGCATCTCACATGCTACTATGAAAGATCAAGTTAGTTAAGAACCGCATGAGCTGCTTTTGTATTACAGACTTAGACTGCATAACTAAGGTGAAATTCTGGAGCTGAATTACAGGCAGTAAATGTTGCCAAATCCTATACATCTTAAGTAACAAAAAATGATCTTTTTAAGCTCTTTTCTTTTGGCAGCGCATTGTATTAAACTATTCTGATGGACGAGACTACAAAGCCATGGGGAAATTCTTCAAAGGTCTGGCACAATATGGAGCCTTGGTGTGCTTTGATGAATTTAATTGTATAGAGCTGGAGGTAATTGTAGTACCAGTTTCTTAGCAAAGTTGGTATTCAGTGTAAGTGACAAGCTTGACAACTTCATTAACAATACTGACATTAAACAACATTGACTGAAGCTTACTGTTAAATGAAAAAAAAAGAATACAATTTTAGAACATTTTAATCAAACTCAGCTGATTGTCTATGCCAAATCTGTCCTTGTGATTTTTTTATGGTTTCTGCATTCTCTACTATGAATGTAGCCAGAGAAATATTGCTGTTGCAACCTTCTGAGCACAGTGACAGAGGGAGTTTTTGGGAGACATTGTATTTTGTTCGTGATAGATGAGCGGCGAGATTTCTCTTCTGCACTGGTATGCAACCTGCCACTCACAGTGTTTTGAAAGACAGGAGTTAACTTTCATCTACAGAAAGCTCACAGCTGGGGAGAGAGACTGCTTTAATGCCGCATTTATTACCTTGTTGGGGAGAGGGAGACAACAAAAAACAAAAAGGAACCCTGCAAAGAGGGATCTGCAACAAATGAGAGCTCTGGGTTTGGGGTTATTCTCATTATTCGGAATGGGATTTACGAAGGTAATTTATTACGCTTGCACAAAGCATAATTAAATGTCTGTATAGGGAAATACTGCATAACCTATTTTCTTGTATAAACTGAGGTGATCTGGTTGATCTCTTATAGCTCCTACATTTTTCTGATTTTTTTTTTCCTTTCTTTATAAATCACAGCCACTGGCAACCCTTGGTAGAAGGTATTGACATTGAATTAGGTTATAAACATTCATTTAAATTTCTGCTTCTGAGGTAGCACAGAAACAGGCTTTAAAAAAAACAATATGCTTGCTGTATTTTCAATTTTCCTGTATTAGACCGTTAGAGATACATAGCTGTTTCTGGAAGATACTATGGCTTTAGCATTTTCATTCATTTAGCAGGTTATCATTTGATGCATAGGGAATTTTCAAATGCATTGGGCAATTTATTAGCTTAAGGGTGTGATGGATTTTTGTTTTTATTACATTTAGTAGCATATTAAAACATAATTTTAAAGTTTAAAAGCAAATGTACTGGTGTTTTCAAACCAAAAGTGTGTCAAAGAGCTTGCTTTGCACTTCCCTTCAATGCTTTTCATAGCTCCTCAGCAAATGTTAACCCTTCAGACACTGGGTCTGAGCAGCTGCGGGTGTAGGAGGTTATGCCTGGACAAACCCCCCTCTCCACTATGTTTATTATCAGCAATTTGGGTGGGCTGGCAGAGTGGAGCTGTCAAATAATCCAAAAGGAACAATAGTATAACAACTTTGCAAGGGTGGACAAAATTATTGGATCATTTTTTCTGTATCGCTGTTTGCTCCTCTGCTAGACTTCAGGAAGATTTTCTCAGTAGATTGAAGTGCCATGAAGAGCAACTGTGCCTGCGTTGGTTCTTTTTCAATAAAAGGACAGCATGCACTCCTTTTTATATTAGAGTGCAGCATACACCAAGTAAATGCCTGAGTTAAATCTCTTTTGCCTTTGTGCATATTTTTCCTTTGTCCACTGACAGGAGATCCCTCAAGACCAGCACTAAGCTCCTCTTCATTAGAACCCAGTTTTCAATTTAAATTTTAATTAGAATAAATGACTAGAATACTTACCATTCTCTGTAATTTCTGCATGTCACTAATCAACAACCAGAAGAATACTTCTTAGTTTTATTTCTAAAAACTAAGTTCCTTTTCTGTAAAAGGTATGTTGCTGGCAGTTAAAAGTATTTTAACTCGTCCTATACAGTTTCATTTTTGAATGGGATTCATGCTTGCAAAGGGACATTTATTTTTCATTCTTTTACTGTAAAGTCACCCAGAACCTGGATTCTTACATTAACTTAGGGCTAGGGTGCAGTTAAGGTTAGGGTTAAACTGCATATATGTGAAGTCCTAAATGTGTTTTTTAGCACTTTTATGATCCATTATTATATATTCTATTATGTTATGTTAATGCATTATTATACGCTGGATGTAATGATATATACTTGATGAGATTAAACTGGAGGATTACATCTCTCCAATGTTCATTTTGTTTGTCTTTTTTTATATTTTGTTTGTTTGTTTGTTTGTTTTTTCTTCTGAGACCTAGCTTCAATTCTAAATATCTTCAAACTGGAAAATAAACCATTAGGAGGTCTGAGTATTACCTGTATGGTATTTCTCGTCTTCAAACTGCTGAATAAATTTCCAAAGAAGGAAGTGCCATATAAATTGCGAAAGATTTTATCTTATCAAAAGGCAATATACCCAATTAAGGAATTTCTCAGCTTCTGGCACCCAGAGGCTGCCATAGATGGAGAGAGCTGGTACGGGCTGTTACCTAGACATTTGAATGGTCTGATATTGTTTGAAGTTTTTTATAGCACATTTAGAACAGTTCCTGGAAATCGATCAGAGGCCAGTAGATGTCTTCTTCCGGTTCAGGTTCCTGGTCAGTCCCCACAATCATTCCCAGCCACCACTCATTACCACTGCAATTACCTGGCAGTATGACAGTTGGGTCTGTGTCAGAGCGCTCGCATCAAAGCTGCGAGTTAGGAAAGTCTTTGGGGTTTCTGAGGCTTTTTGATGTCCTAAAAAGAGCTCAGATCTAACACAGCTCCTAGTTTGTAGACTTTAATTGCAAAAAAAAAAATCATCTTTACAACATATCTGGTTTGTTCCCTCAGTCCAGTACCAAGACATAGGTATCATCTGCACAAGCTCTGCTAAGCTGCTGTCATCCACTTTAAATCCAGAAAGTCACAAAGTTATTAATTCCTCTGTAAGTGTTGAAACAGATGAGAGAAAAACATAGAGAATGCAAATGTCCTGTAGGGAGAACCACTGGGAATTCCACCAGGAATTTTGCCATTAAAGTGAGTAGATCCAAAATTTTGCCTGATCATCTTTAATTGCTCTTCAAAAGATCTAATACTGTCATTCTTAATTTTGTATGAGTATTTGCACAAGAACATTCAGAATACACAGTAGAGTTTTTGAAATTTCTAAATATTTTTCAAGTCACACACTTGAAAATTTTCTTAATGACATGCTGTAGGAAAGAATAAATGGCAGAAATGAGAAATAAAATATTCCCTTAGAATTCTGAGTACTAAGATCTAAATGACTCCAAGTTCACCACGTGGTGTATTACAGAGCCTGAAACTGTGTCACAGGGGTGAGTATTTACAAGAATTTCAAACTGTAGAGGAAGCTAGCTAATATAGCACTGCATCAGGCCAGACATTACATTATAGTGGATCATACAATTCAAATAACTTCAGAATTTCTCACATTTCATAGAAAGATATTATGCTGCTTCTGTGTCCTTAAAGAAAGTACACTTTGACACAGCTATAATCACAAGAAAAGTAATACTCTAACAGGAAAATGAAATAGGACATTATCATTCCAGTAGATAGCAAAAGAAGTGAACTCATCTTTTCTGCAAGTGCATTCCCCAAACTAGAGATAAAAACAGTGATTTAATTTCTGTAATAAATATTCTAAGGGAGAGAAAGCCAACATTTTGCTTTCTGACCCCAACAATATTTGTTATTCATTACAAAGTGTTTGGATTACTAGCCTCAGCTATTTTTCCTTTTTTTCTTCAATCTGTTCCTTTGTGTTCTGTGCGGTTTTTTGTTTTGTTTTGTTTTGTTTTTTCACAGTGCCTGAAAAAGTAACATGATTCCAAATATAGAAACAGTAGCTATGAGGGAGCTCTAGCGAAATATGCAATACAACCTTGCAGTATATATCAATAGTATTTCTTTGTCATTCTACTTCTGGAGAAGGATGCCATCCACCCTAAGGGTGTCCCAGACCCAGGCATCCTGCTCAGTCATGACGAGGAAAGAGCTGTTGCATCAGGCCATGCGATCACCAAGAAGAGAGTGCACTTGTATGAATCTGGTTTTCTCCAGATAGCCAGCAGAAATAGCCATTTTACATACACTTTGTCTAAGCTGGTGTAAAGCTGGTCACGTTATGAAGTATTCTTGAAGAAGGTGGTATCCATTGATGCAAAAATTTATTCAGCTCGTGATTAAGCTAGTGGTTGATCTGAAGGTATCTAATACCTGCTTTGTTATTGGCGTTTATAAATAAGAGAAATTGGTGCAATTATTTTAAAGGAGGGTAGAACAGGAAATAAGTCTCTTCTTTTTGCCTCCTTACACCTGCTTATTTGAACCCCAGCATGTACTTTCCCTCGTTGCCAATTTTTGTATCCAGATGTCCAACAGCACCCTTTTTTCCCACTGATTAAAATCCAGTTTGGATTCCTTATTTCTATATTACCTTGTAGAAGCTGAAGCATGCACACAGGTTCAGATTTAATACTATCTTCATAGTCACATGCTGTACTTTGGGACAATAATATAAAAGTTAATTTGAAATTTGAAGTCCTCAAAAGATGACTTACTAGTGCTTCCTCCCACATCTGAGGAAAAGGACAGATTCTACCTGATGCAACCTCCCCTCTCAGTTGTTCCAGGGTAACTGGAATTGTCTGTTCCCAGGGGTGCAACTCAAGCTGTCACACTGAGGTTTACAAGTGACCTATGTTACATGCAAAGCCTTTGTATTACAAGATCAATTCTCATTTTTGGAAACATTAATTTTTAGAAACAGAAATGCTGTTTACTGGGAGGTGCTCATTTCAAGCCTGTGTCTTCCAGACCAAAATCAATGAGAGCAAGATAACTTGTATTTTTTCCTTCGCTGAAGCAGAGGTAAAGGAAGATCCAGCCTGCTCTCAAGTGTGATCTGATCTGTAACCAGTCCCCTCATCTGCAACACACTTTGGTACATTGAACTTTATGCATTCAAACTATTGGTAAAATAGGTTCCAGTACCATCTCCAGCTTTTCCACCATCCTGAAAAGATGCTTTCCCATCAGTCAAACCTCTTCTGGTGTGTATCTCTGTATAACAATGATTGTTGTATATTTTTGTTAATTTTACAGTACTTGTTTATTTTATGGTAGCTTGCAAGACCGTTCAATTTTCACTGCTGTTATCTGACATTCTCTTCTGCAAGGTATTGCTTCACTATTGTTCTTTTTTTTTTTCACATGCATGTGTTCACACAGCAGCCTTGAGAACCGCATGCCGTGATCAATTTTCCTTACAAATGGAGGGAATAGCTGAGTTTTTCTATTCATTTTCCAAATGCCACTTCATAAATTCAGCTGGTTTGTAACCACCGAAATCATCCTGGGTAGGTTCTGCTGTTTACTTATTTCCATAAGCAAACTTTTAGACTAATTTGTCCTGTTTCTAACATTTTCAGTACTCTTTCTTTGAAAGCTTCAAAGACGACTCAGGATAATTAGTTTAAATGCTGAAATATCATTTTTTTTTCCTACGAGTTGTCTTGATATTCATGACTATGGGGATGAAACATCAGCTATTCGCAGACTTTTTTTTTCCAAAATAATGAAGTATGAAAATATTTATTTTATCCTTAAAAAGAATCCTTTAATATACCCTTCTAAAAGTCTCATGCAATGTACCTCTTACTATCTTTTAAATCAAATGTGTTCTGTTTAGAAGACTGAACACCAAGCATCTTAAGATATAACATCTTATGATGGATCTGGACTTTCTTCTGCTCCTTAAAATTTTATGCAGTGCAAAGAGTGTGCTCTAGGAATGCTCGCCAGCACCTTTGCTAATAATGCAGAAGACAGAAGAGGATTTAGATCATTCTTTCAAAGCTCTGCACCAGCTCTGGAGTACCAGTCTTGGTAAAAATATTTAACTTCTATACAGTAAAGAAACTTGAAATCCTGAGCTTACAATAGTCAAAGAAAGCCTGGTCATTAATTTTGAAAGCCTTATATGCTTTCTTGCTTATTTACCAATGCATGTTGGCATGCAACTAATGAAAAGGACTACTCAAGTTAGTTTACCTGACTGGGACTTGGATCTGTGCAGATTTCAAAATGTATAGAATATATATGCTGTTAAATTCATTTTTCCCTTGTGACTACAATCCCATAAAACAATGAATCTTTATTGGATAGTTTTTTTGTTTAGGACAACGGTCTTATCTTTAAGTGAACAATTCAGTGAATTCAGTTTAAGTGAACATGTCAGAGTGGTCTTTTCTTCATGGACATATTGCCAAACTTATAGCAAAATCCACTTTAATTCTTCCCTCACTATATTTTTGCTTGTTTATTTTATGTGCAAGAAGTAGATACTCTGAGAGGCCTGAAGATTGTATTGTAGCAGAATTGTTCATTACCCTCGTATTTTAGCTATAACAGCACACTGATTTTTAAAAGCTTTTCGTTATTTGTCATTAAATGTATGTGAAGTTGCACTCAGGTAATGGGACCAATATGTTTATAACATGTAAAAGACTCACTTGCATTTCAACAATGTATTTCACTATGCTGGTATTTATTTCAAGTATATTAATTTCCCAAATTGATGACCACACATCTGTGTATATATTTTATCCTAGTGAAAGGTTGCAGTATTTTCTCCAAAGAAAATACATCTCATACTTCATTTCCTCATGCAGCTAATGTTGAGAGAGTGGTTTTTTAAACTAAGGGCTCAAGATAATATTTATTTTCTTATTTGTTTATTTGTTTAACAGAAGAGTCAGGTCACTATACTTAAGTGTACTGCTCTGTTTCTTTGAAAGTGAATGGAAAAACAAGCTTCTAGTTAGCTTGAATATTTGAAAGGATTTCTTCTGAAAAGGCGGATTCTTCTGTTGGAATTTTATATTTCCTTATCTTCAGCAGGGCCAGACTTTAAAGGCCTGAAAGCAGCTCCCATTGATTTTTCTGAAAGTCCCTAATCAAGTATCCAAGAAAGAAATTTGACCCTAAATAGGGATTTCTAGGGCAAGGGGGATTTGTCTGGGAAGTCTGCTTCTGAAGGAAGAAAGCTATATTCTTTCCTCTCTTGAAAGGAGTTGATGAAAGAAACATAAGGAACAGCTCGGCAAAAGGAAAACAAAAAGGTTCTAAACTGCAGGTAGAAACAATATATCTTTTGATAAAGCTAATGTTGCTTTGTGTTAAAAGCAGAGTTCAGATTGCCGGGAGTTACACTCTTTGTGCAATGATTTCCTACCTCACGCCATCAAAGACTTGCAAGCACTGTGTTGAATAAACTACCACTCAAAAAGAAAACCAGTGAAAAAAAAAAAAAACAACAAACCCTGAAGGTACGAGATGATGAACAGGTGTTGCACTATCTTTTATAGAAAGCAGGATGCAGATCGCAAGGACCGAGGTGGTGGGGGCAGAGGCATGGTGGGGTGGTGGGTTGCAGTCCCTGCAGTACCTTGCCTCCAGTCAGAAACACGTCTTTGGAACACTGGTCTGACATCCAAGCAAAAAGCCACCAAAATATCATTACCTCAGAGAGAAAGTAAGTGTTTGGACTTGGATTTTTGTGCAGAACAAGGACGGACTGTACCCAGCCCCAGCCTGGAACAGTCCCTGGAGTCACCATCCTGCTGCAGGGGGCTGTGTCCACAAATCAGATTCTGAGCCCTCTCCTCTACCTCTGGGCAGGACGACTTTGAGGGTGACGTCTTGCCCTTGTGGGTGCCTTCCCTACGGCATGGAAACAGCCACAGCCGATGGCACCAGGGAGAGGAATGACATCCTGAAGGCAGCAGGAGGAAAGTGTGATACTGCACTGGAGGCTGCTGGGGCACAGCTATAGAGATACATCAACCCCAATGAAGTAGTTTCCCATTTCCTTGTCTTTTCATGGTTGCTTCCCGTTTGATGTTTTTTTCTTCTTTGTTTAAACCACATTCCTAACCACGACAGTCTGTGATGTAAAAATCAACAAAACAAAACCCCAAGCTTCTGAGTACATTTTCTATCCGCTACCCCAGCTTCGATAAGATAATAGCTCAATTTCCGAGTAAGCCATTTATGTTTGCCTATTGCGGTTTTAAGGAATAGATTATATTTAGCATGCTCATATTAGAAAGAGGTTGTTTATCTATGTTCTTTTTAATACAACATGGGGAGAGTGATTAAAAGTCAAAATAAAATGGAATATTTATTATTTTGCCCATCTGTTAGTTATATTTGTTTTTTGCATCCCTGGACAGAGTGGAAAAGAGTTTGCATTAATTAATTCAAGCAATTCTCTGTTGTACTATCCAAACATGACGTCTGATATTTGCAGCCTATTTCAGGTCTCAAAATGGGTGAAGGGAAAAATATAGATATATTTGAGCAGGTGTAGTAATAACTTTGCAGGGGATCTTTTAGAGGTGAGGGGGGTTGTGGTTTGAGGTTTTTCTGGTTTGGTTTTGGTATTTTTTTTTTTTATTCTTGGTGTAATTGCCTTCATATACACATGAAAAAAAAAACCCTGTAAAAATAATCACTGAACTTCCTCCTTGCTATCTGCAGTTAAGTTCGAAACAATGCATTCCCTGTACTTTTTGCCCCTGCCCTGTATGACAGCACTTTATCTTTGAGCTAGATTTCCAGTAGGTAACCTTGTTACCTTGATGAAATGTCTTTGAGAAGTGGGTTCACAGCAGAGAGTTCACTAGTATTACTGTCATAAAATGAGAATTTTAAAAGAAACAACAAGAATGTAAGCTGCTTGCTCTTTAGACTTAGGGAAGGCTTTGTTTCACTCAAAAGCCTGCAGATTTCATATATAACACAAATAGAAATTATTTTCCCATTAACTGCATCTCTTTTCCTGTCTACTTTACTTTATTTTATTTTATTATTTTACTTTATTTTATTTTATTTTATTTTACTTTATTTTATTTTATTTTATTTTATTTTATTTTATTTCATTTCATTTCATTTCATTTCATTTCATTTCTTTCTAGCTCGTTTTAGAGCTGTGTCCAACAGTCTAGTACAGAGAACAAGGCACATCACCACTTCTCTCCATATGCCACTGCCACGCTCCAGGTTGGAAGAAGAAAACCAGTACAGCTCCTACTGGGATCCTAAAAATCCCCAGTAGAATGTCAGGATGGTCTACTGGTGAGGGTCAAAAATGTGTGAGTCAGCAGAGTTCTAGCATCTATGGCAAACAAAGCCACCATTTCATTATGTAGCTTGTTGCAACTCACCAGCTTTTGGGTTTAGCAGTCAACCTTGCTGTTAAATTGTGGACAAGCAAAACGTTGTGGAAAAGTAAATATTTCATCTAAGCTGAATTGTCTCTGGTAAATAAATTTTTTAAAGGTAATTTGCTTGAGGTTTGCCATTGTGTTCAGGAGAGATTTATCAAACCTTTTTCTTGTTTCCATGTGTAATTTTAGAAACTCCAACTAGTGAAACATTTTTACAGCTAAATAAGTAGCTCAGCTTCACTGGGGAGTAGACTACAGAGACCACAAGCACTGACAGTTTTGCTGAGGTAGTTTCATGGTCCTCTAGCACAAAGTGACAAGCAAAGAAAACATCAACTCTTGATTAAAAAGAAATTCACTTATTTAACATTCTTGCTTTTAATATCAATTTAGCCTTCAAGTAGCCAATGTGAAAGCAGGTGCAACATTGCATGTCTTGCTGGTATGCAATAAGCCCTTCAATGCTTTCATTTTAATTTGGAACTGAAGTTTGACCTAATTTAAAGTTTTCCAGTCTTATAAATTGGATGTATTCCAATGGCTAATGTTATATAAGATATACTTTTAAAATGAGTTCCAGATTTTTAGCTCTTGTCACAAGATCTGCCTTCACAACCCATGGGTGACAAGAGTAAAATCTGTCCCCGTCCTCACCTGAAATCCAGACATAGGAAGTGTTGGTTCCCAGAGAAACAATCAGGATGTCAGCTTACCAAAATTAACTCTTCATGATGGTGTCAGAGGGCATTTTCCTTTGAGGTGCCTATTTTATCCTCACATTCTCTATTGTCTGGTTGTTCTGGGGAGGAACTGGTGGAGTGGCAGAGCCACTTTCCTCCTGCCCTGCAGCCGAAATGCTTTTTCTGACCATTATGGAGAAAATAGGTCTACGAAACTATTTCAGTTTCAAGTGTGTTAGCACATTCAGTCATGACATATCAACTACTTCTTTATAATAGAAAGCTCCCTCAAACATCTATGCTGTGTTTTTACATTGCAAACCAGCTTCCTTTTCACGTGTGAATTCATAGCTTTCCCTTTCAAAATTCTACTATGCAGAGGCTGATGTTTTCTGGGGTGCTGGGCTGGGAAGTGGGGAGCAAATGCTCCCACCCGCAGGAGCACTCACCTCCTCCTCACCTGCTGCTCCAGAGCAAGAAGTGCCTCTTGGACTTCTCGACCCCTGACATATGCATGGAGCAACACGTATGTTTAAAACCAGAGCCAAACCGAAGTCCTGGACAAAACAGTGCTCCACAGCTCTCCCAGTTCTCCCCCTGGAGAGAAGAGTAGAGAGGGAGCAAAATATATATGGCAGGTATTAAATGTTGTGCTGAACACGTGGCTGGAGCCTATGAGTGCTATAATATATACTGATAAAGAATATAAATACATAATATATAATAAAATGATATATAAAAATATATATTAACAATATATTCAATTTCCTAGTATGATGTGTTGTTTAAAAACAAAAAGCAGGCATGTTTTGTCAGGATGATTTAAGACCCTATACAGCAAAAATAATCTGTCATTGAGAAGAATTAAGCTTTGGCTGGAGACAAGAGCAGCATGCGATCATTGGAGGTTAAGTACAGGCAGTGTGATGTGTTATGACCTGTCAGAGGAGCTGCCCTGATGGCCCTTCTGTGCAGGGTGAGCCTGGCTGAACAGGGAGGTAAAGTGGGTTAGCCCAAACCTCAATAAAATAAACTGGGGTTAATGCAGTTAGGAAGAAGTTTCAGCCGCTACATTTTGGCTCATCATTGAGGAAGGCTTTATCAAATAAAAGTTGGGGTTTTTTTTCACTCAACGGAGAGGCAGCAAGTTATTAAGCCATTGTAATTCAGTCTTGTTTACTTGGGAGCTTACATCTGTCGGTGTCGCTGTGGGTGGATGGGAACCGACTCCCCCATCCTGCAGACGCAATGCTGCTGTTCCTTACAGCCCACTGACTCATGTAAGGTTTCTTTGCCCTCATTTTTTTTTTTTTTTTTGCTTTACTGGTGTTGTTCCCCTTCTTGGTTTTGGACAATCAAGAATATGTTTCATGGTGTTTTTCTCTGGGGAACTCTGCGCAAGTTTTTCTGGGAGGAGAACCATCTTAGCAAGTCACCTGGAAAAAAACGTGCCTTTTAGATGAGCCAAACCCTGAACTGGGATTTCTGCTATATTTAAACAAGCTATGATCTCTGCATATCAGAAATCACATCTCAGTGGAGACTTTATCAGACATACTCAGTATGGCCCATTATGGTCAGCAATATGACCCTTTAAATCAAAATTATTTTAGGAGGCTATTTGTTGCTGGAAATGAAAAGTGATCCTTTCTAAATGAGCTTTTAAACCAGGGAAATAAAAGACTCAGTGCTTCATTGCTGGAGTTGGAAATTCTCCAAGGAAGATTTTTTAAGTTTATATCTTGTTTGCAGTGTGCTCTCATTCACACATCAGTTAAAATGTTATGTTTTCTTACCTTAACAGTTAATGATGAAAAAGTTTAACAAACAGCATAACACAGGAATTTACAAAAAAAAAAAATGTCCAGGAGGATATAAAAGACAGTTCTATCCAAGATGAACAGTGTAGCTCATCAAAGTAGAAGCATTTCATTCTATTTATTTTTACCATCACTTTGGATGTAAATTCATGAGACTTACGCCGAGTTTGAGTTCAGTTCATTTTATCTTATCTTTTTTTTTTTCTTTTTAAGACAAGAAAATGAGAAGAAAGCCATTAATATCTCCAGTTCATGTTTTTCACAGTTTATAACGACATACCAGGAGACTCATAAGGACTAGAAATAAATGTCTGCAAAAAAACCCACTGTGTTCTTTTTCTTCTTAGCAGGCAATTGTATAATCAGAGTTGACTTTTTACTTCAATTGGTGTATGAAAAAAACTCGGTATAAAACTTCGAAGATTCTATCCTAAAATCAATCAGGCATTTTCCTGACATGAAATCCCCAGTTCAGATCCACTTTATGTTGTAAATGATAAAGCAGGAACAATTTCACTCTCTTGTTACAGGTTTGAAAAAAATTGTGAACTCTATGCAATAAGGTTTTAACACCTGTGTTCTGAAGGTGGAATTCTACAGGAGTAGCAATTAGCCAAACTTGAGTAATTATTTTTTTTTAATAGAGTTGATGGTTTTGGTTTGTTTTGCAGTCTGAATGTGGGAGATTAAAATAATGATGGAAAGGGGTTGTTCCTTATAGTTCCAGCTGTACCATATTTATGAAGCTTTCTAAAATTAGTATGTACAGAGCCATCTTTTCAACAACTATTAAAAAGTTGCTAATGAGTGTCCAGAAACTACCACATCAACCTGCAGACTAGAAAGCGGACAGAGGTTGCTCTATTCAGACTGAAAAATAAACTAATATGGGGCTTGTGGAAGAGGCTGGGAATCCAACATAATAAACTACATCTGGTTAAAGAAAGTCTTTGCTGAGCATTTATTCCTTGTTTATAACATAAGAACAACATCATTTCTGGGTTGAATACAGTGTTTTTTTTATATCTATTGTCAATTCTATTTACAAACACATAGCTGCTGGTTGGTTTCAGTTGGATAGTCTTGGTAAGGTACATCTTTTGGATCGGAGACATCAGGCAGAGCATCCTCAACAAAAGTAGCTAGAGCGTATTTTTTTACACGATGCCTCTTTAAATCATCATAGATTTTTAAGGTGAGACTTTGCAAGGAAGTTTTATTTATAAACAGATAATAAATTATAAATGTTTTTTATTTTTAACTAGTGGTTAACCAAATCTTACAACGTACTTCCTTCCTGACAGGTTACTTACATTGATTCTCTTTATGTCCTCGTGACCATTTGTACTTTGCAGTTGCCTTTTTCTTCACCTCATAAACATGTGGGACACTTTATACTCATGCATCAAGTATACCAAATCATTAAACTCTCCCGTAATCTCTTCCAACTTATATGTAAAAGTGGGACCATGATGACTCTGGATGCACTGAACTCCCTGAGATTCACCAAAAAATAATTCTATGGCAATGATAGAATTATGAACACCCATTTTTATATAATTTATAACACAATCTTCTCTGGTTTTGAAAAATACTTCAAATTCTGTATTAGAAACACTTTAAGTGACAACAATGTAAAAATAATAAAAAAAACCCTACTCCCAAACACTATATAAATCAGGTGGTTTTTCTCAAAATGCTCTCTTACTTTTCCATATGAGGAAATCATTGCCTAGTTAATCAGACAGAAACGCTGGAGCATAAAAAAGAATAAATTGTGTAAGTACTACTTGAAACAATGGCTGTTGCTTCATTTTGAACTGAGGAAGAGAAAGAACAGTCTAGTAGCTACTTGGGCTTGAAAGATGAGATCTTTTTCCCAGTATTGCACTTCAGGTAAATCACTTAAGCTGGGCTACATTTCATCTGACTCTGATCTAATATTAAGATGTCTAAGTTTGAGCTGATGACTTTGCACTGCCCTGGCAGGAGAGGTAGAGACGGGGATGTTTCCAGAGGGTTATTCAGCGAATGAGCCTGGGGTGACATCTAACTTTAGCTACTCAAATTAGGGCAGACAAACATTGTGCTTCGTTTCTCTAACTCATAGGATAATGGCACAGAGAGGCTGGGCGGTAAGTGTGTTTAGGACAGAGAGGTACCCAGGAAGCCTTCTGTTGGAGGCAATATCAATATCTCAAATTGATAGACAGACAGATTTTGTCAGGACATTTCCAGACAGGAGAGCACTTTCAGGGGTGCTGGGATTTGCTTTGGTTTATTTTTAGGGTCTGTTTGTTCAAAGTGTGAGTTAAACTTTAATTGAGTGGGAACTCAGGAGAATAAAGCTCCTTTGGTAAAATAATTAACATTACTTGAATTAATGTTCAGTAATTAATGTTACTTTAATACTAAGTTAGAGAAAATAAACGTACTGCTCATGCCCTGATTATGAATTAACCACTTTTGTGGGAACTTTAAATAAATGTTCACAATTTCATCAAGAACGTAAGTCTGAGGCTGCTGAGGTGCTGTGAACTAACTCACCTCGAAGTGGGAAAAATGAATCAGTAGCACCAGATTCGCACTGATATGGCTGTTCTTTATTATCCACAAAGCTGATCAATTTGCAAAGTTCCCACCCCACAGTTGACAAAAATTGCTCTTAGAAAAGGTGCTATCAGATTTATAATATCTGAAAGTAGATTGCAGTATTCACAAAAAGCTAGGATTTTTATTTTACGTAAATATTAAATACAAAGTATAGCATTTAACATTTCAGTTTGTATACATTTTTATATCACCATTTTATTACCATTTTTTATATCCTTGTGAAGCTGTTCCAAGAAAAACCTTTCTTTCAGTTAGAATTCATTTTTCTTCTTGATTTGCATGGTAAGAGGCATAGTTACTTGTATTGAACATGAGTATTCATAGCAAGAGATTTCAATTTCGCAAGGAAATTCCAAGTACCCATAAAGAACCTTAATATGATACAGTTTAAATTCTGAGGAGGGTACTATCTAGTCTGGAGCACAGTTTAGTGGTTCTGGAAAATAAATTGATAGAAATAAATTAAAAGTTAACTGATTTTTATTTAATTATCATGTCGCTAAAGTTTCAAATGGCAGATGTCACTTGGAATAGATCCTATTCTCCACATTGACAATCAAAATAATCAATAAAAGAAACTCGGTTCAATGCTTTCTCTGCATGCAGAAAATAGAAATTCTGTCTCTCCTCTGCAACATGCAGCTTCTGATTCTTATGTGCTAAAGGTGCTCTGTTTTCCACAGTGAAAATTAAGAGGAAGAAGAAAACATTTTCTGTATGCCCAGCTATTTGAGCCTGCTCCAAAGAGCCGGCTGGAACCAGCATTTTCACACACATGCAGGCAGCGATAGTCAGATGGCTCCGTAAGAGCTGCTGCTCAGTTTTGGGTGCAGTTCTGGCCACGTTCAGGCTGTGTTTTTTCTGTACAACAGCAGTGTCCTTTATCACCTACATAAATCCCGGAAGGAGTAAGAAGGGGTAAGTGGGAGAAGGGGGTGCACGCTCAGAATTTCATGGGAATAGCAGCCATTTCTATAATACCTGTCTTAAAATGGAGACCAGTCGGGGTCTGCTCGATCTACAGAGAGATAATTTTCTGCTTGAGATCCTGCAAATTAATTGCCAAGTGTCTCAGCTATCCCAGGAGAGGCAGCGGAAGGTGTATTGATAGCACCTGCAGATAGCCAGCAGAGATGAGCAGTTAATGGGATTCACCAAGTCACCTCCCCGGCGGGGGAACGCACTTCTGGTCTTAACTTAAAAATCAAATTCACCCATTGGAGAAGCTCTCCGGCTTTGCAGGCTAAGAGGATTTCTAGGCTTAACTGCTTGATTTCTGCACAGAGTAGGGGGACTTGGTACAGCTTTGTCACCGCAGCGCAAGTCCTTGGGAGAGCCAGCAGAGATCCTATCGCTGATGCTCCTTCCTGACCCGATCCTGGGAATGCGGTTTGGGAAGGGGTGGGAAAGTTCCTTGTGGTGATAATACATACTGTAAAGGATGGACTTCACTGAGTATATGTTTCAGGGCCCCCTAAGCAATGTGCAGCGTTGCACCCACCTGCACTGAAGGAATCAATGGATCCCCCAGTCCTGGGTCAGGGTGCTGTCTCTATTCCTCATCAGTCCCAGGAATGTATCAATTAAAAGCCAGGAAACCACTGTCTCATCAGACTTCACTGACAAGGCTCGTGAAGTGAGTGAAGGAGCATCTCCCATTGTAGCACACTGGTGCCTGTGAAATCTGCAACCCCTTAAGAATCAGGGTAATTTCACGTAGCCTCTGCCCCACTAGGTTGTGGAAGTAATTCCTCACATGCATAAATCCAGTGCTGCTGCAAACTCCAGCATATTTCAATGGCAGGATCATAAGATTTGGGAAGGTTTAAAGAACAGTGGAAGCATCTACATACAGAGGGCTGACAGCCAGATGACAAGGTGAGATGCTAACATCCGCAGGTTGTGTTCAGCAGTGTGATTCAGTAGAGAGCAACCTGGGGGAATTCAGCAGACCATTGAGTAAGGAGGTGTTGAGCATTCGGGTAAAGTATATGCAGCTGGGCAGACAAGACCATAGAGTAGTGACTTGGGTGAAAACATAAGTGTGCTACAGATTCTTTGTTCACAAACTGTGCTCAGAAAAATACGTGTAAAAGGATGGTCACTGCCAGCAACTAATTCAAACAGAATGAAAACATAAAAAATTAAGAAACCAGGATTGTTTTTTGGATAACAAATAAGAGAGCTTTCTCATCTTAATATTTTTATAATTTCTTTATAAGCTCTCATCTGCAAGTGAGAATGAACTAAAGTCTTTCGCAGGTTTGAAAAGTTCAGTTCTATTAATTTTTCAAATCATCACTGTCTCTTCAAACCGTTCTGCACTGTCTGGGAAGGGGGAGTAAAAACATTCACCACCTTGCAGTTAAGCTTGTTTTCATCAGATGTAAGGTTGGACTTGCAGGCCCAACGGGGCTAATCACCTGGACCACATTGTGAAACAACCTCCAAATTCTTAGAAGTTCAGTCATCACTTCTCTGCAGCAAAACTAATGAGTACAATTGTGTCTTTGTTTGCAGTTGAGGAGAGGGGCAGCCACATTTGGCTCAGTGCTGTGTTTTGTATCGTGCCAGGCATGATAGGGTCCCCGTACCATGTTCTCTGAATTCCCTGCCAAGCCTTTCTCTCTGCTTCCAGCCACCCTCCTCACCTGCTCTCGTGGCTCCTCCCAGCTTCTACTTCCAGCTCCAAGGCTGTTGTTAGTCCCAGCTGGGGGACTCCACACCTCATGGGGCCAGCCAGCGTGTTTCAATTACTGAAGCTAACAGCTGATTTAACACATTTCCCAATTATGATTTGCAAAGACATCACACAAAACAACTCCTGAACTCTGCAGAAGTTTAGCTTTACAGAAATAGCAATTGAAGGGGCAAAACTTTCCAAGAGGCAGGAAAGGGGACATGGGAAGGAGGGTGACAAGAAAGATGTGAGTGGATGGAGCAAGACTGTACATCTGATCTGACTTGTCTTGTGCCTTGCACCCAGCCCTTGACTGGGCTGTGCAGGGCATCAAAATGCAGTCTCTTCCTATCTGCCACTCTAGCAGCTTCTTTTAGGATACGTGTGTGGGAAGGAGGACATTCGAGATGTCCTATTTATCTTAGCCTATTTCCTGCATGGAAAATGAATAGACCTTGGAAATTTATGACTGGATCTCTGAAGAACCTGGCTAGCTTCTTCCCTAATCACAATCTTTCACACTCATCTCCTCCAGAGATCCCTTTGTATTTTGATCTTCCCTCTCAATGGGCTAAACATGGTGCTATATATTTATTTGATAAATAAAAGGGTGATTGCCAATGTATCAGAGAGCACAAGCAGGGGGTCTTCACAGAAAGTTGCCTACTTGATACAAAGGACCAGGGGGGAAACTGTGGGAAGCAGCCATTTCAGCTGGGTTTAGCCACATCTTCCATCAAAAAAAAAGAAAGCGTATGTAAGTATAACTAATCATAGAAAGAGGACCCTTTACCTAATTTTGAGGTGAAGTTCCTTGGAAAAAGGGAAAACCAACTGGGATGAGCCTAGAAAAACAAGAATAGGTCTATATTAATAGACCTCCCTAACAGATGAAAAGAGAATCCCTTTTCTTGCTCAGATATATATTGTCCAAGCTTTACACCCTACGATACCATATTTTCCTAATATGATTACCTACTACTGTCCTACTGAATTCCTGCCTCCAAATCCTCTCTCTTCTCTCCCTGGGAAACATGGATTTGCAATGTCTGACAGGTCCACATTGACCTTAATAGAATTACTTCCAATCTATGCTGGCATTGATGAGAGAGACGTCTTGCTCTTTTCTGTGCCTATTGTGAGCAAAAAATCATTCTTTCATAGTTGCTACAATATGTTGATGGGGAATGTCTGGGATACTGTTGTAGATATTGGGAATTTGAAAGTGAAAGTGTTTTGCCTATGTGAATCTAGTCAGACTAATCTATAAGAGAAATAGAACATAGAATTTCCTTGCTGATCAAACTTAATTTCATTAGCTAATGAGTCATGCAATTAAAAGCAATGTGTCCATTTTCCTGTCTGGCCAGACAGCTCCTGGTAGGTGTTGCTGATGCCACCAAATGAAGGAGGCCACTGGGAGCACAAAACTAGTTAGAGAGGAACTGAATATTAATAGCCTCATTGCAAGTCTAGTTCTCTGCTCTGTAGACATGTATAGCTTCTTTTTATGAAGTATGATCTCTGTGGTGGGCACCTTCTCTCATGATAACCCTTAATTTCAGAAGCATGCTGTCACAAGAGAGTGGAGCGAATAGGAAATTGCTAGAGATATTCTCTCTTCCTAAAACAAGAGGTATTTTACTGTGAGACATGTAAATCACAGCAGGGAAACTGGCCAACTGAAGTACCAGTGGGCTAGGCCTGGGGAAGAATTAAAGCTAGTCTCTTTATCACATACTTTATGAAGATGCAACATTTGGGATGCAGCTACGAGGATGGTGACCTCATGTTTCCTGCACCCACAGCCACATGGAGCTGCTACTTGAGTCCCTTTTGGAATGTCGGCTGCCCAGCAGGCTAGCTCCCTGGAGACTCACTGCCTGCTTGGACAGAAAGTCAGGTCCTGAGGGCAGCTCCGAGGTCACTTTTGTAAGACAGTCCCATTTCTCATGGATCCTGCAGCTTGCAGTGCCTCCAAACTGCCACCAGAGCCATGCCATAAACAGTGAAAAGTTTGGTTTCTATACCCTCAACCAACAGACTCCTACAGACACATTTTTTACCTTTTTGTGATCTTGCACAGAAGGACATGACTTGCAAATATGTCCCTTTATGCGAGATTCTATTTCTTTATTTCCATGGCATTCTGCATTGTGTATTTGCCAAGTAATTCCAGGTTGTAATTCATTCAAAACAAAGGGGTTTGTGTGGTGTTTATTCTTTAATGATTGGACAGTGGATTAGAGCAGACTTTTGGCAGAGATCCTTCAAACTTGTTTACATTTCCATCTGTCTCTGCATCTTCTTGAGGTTTTCAGGTTATTGTGCATGTATCTTATTTCATATTCCTAAGAGGCATTTTAAAAATAGAAGTAAATTAGATATTTCAGGTTTTGAAATTTCACACTTAGGTATTCCTCAGTGTCTAACTGGCAGGTTTTTAGTTGACTTAGAATTCTGAACACTTTTATTTCTTCTACAGCTAATTTATTATGCTCTCCTTGAGAAAACCAGATTGCTTGGTTTTTAGCCCTTAAATGTTTTGGTATAGTTTTTAGTCGTTGTCTTGCATTAATGTGGTGGATCTATAGTTAGGGAGACTAAGAAATATTTCACTTTCATGTGCTGGCTTCAACACTTTGAAAAATAGATCTTAGGCTTGGTGTTTCATATTCATCTCCATTTTGCTTTTGAACACGCATGGAAAAGTGGCATGGTAATTTAAGTTGTTTTGGCAGGGAATTTGCTAGTAGCCTTTACTCCTTGAAATGCATTTGGAAATGCTTTTTTATTGTTTGAAAATCTCAAAGTGTCATTACAGCCATGTAGAGTTATTAAATATATATTGTAATGGAAAGCTATGAACTGTTATTTTCCCTTGGATGCACATCTCTGTGTAGGCATGGGGGAAGGGATTGTCAGGCTTTTCTTCTGGAAGTTGCCATTCTCCTTGTTGATCTGAATTATGTTTATTGTGTAATAAATTTTTTTTTTTTTTACGGTATGAAACCTCCCTTTGGTATGTTTATACTGCCTTGCAGCAACGCGAGTGTTTTAAATGTCATAGTGAGCAGTTTAGTTCAAGGTATCTATGCGATTTGATCACAGAGTAGTTTTCAACTCCTTCTTTTGGGCACAATTGCAACCTAATCTCTGCTAGGACTAAAGGCAGGCTGACAAATGAGATGTTTTTTTCCATATGAAATTTGTGTTTCAGAGATTTTTTTTGTGCTGAAGTAATATGGCACTTGTGATTGTAGAAATGTGAATAATGTCATTTTTACATGCTTTATCTGAAACAGTAGCATTCTTTTAAACTACCTGTTTGTGAAACCCACTCTGGCTCTGCTAGTTCAAGGGGGAGGTTAAATTAGGGCATCTCAGAAAGCTAACTGTTCAAATCAGGTATATTTAAATGTCATTAAACTGAACTACCAGAAACAATTCACTGTTGAGAGTCTTCAGCATGTATGTCCAACATATAATATGCATATACTCTGTGTTTTGTTCTTTGTCCTTGTGTGTAACAGGACATGATTTAAAAGAGACACACAGCACATACATCTGTATTGCAGCTGTAGAAACAAGAGATATGCCTATTCAGGTATCCTTCTGAAAAACAGCAACTTGCTGGTGCTGGTTATCTTCCAGAGTTGCAACATCATCACTAAGGATCCTTGGCTTGTCTAATGATCTCAATGGAGACCCCTGCCAGGATCTGGCTTTGTGCAAGCTGCTGTCAACAGGAATGACCCTCCCCTCCTGTTCCCTACCTCTACTGCATTCTGATGCTGCGCATTAGGAGGGTGAGGCTGGAAACTATGGATCAGAAACAGGCAGCAAAGAGGTTTTTTTGCTTGGATCCAGGTAGGATGTAATCTGCTTTCAAAGCTACAGGAGAAAACCTCTCCAAAATGCAAACAGAAAATTCTTTCTTCAATTTCAAAAACATAATTGAAAAGAGACAGGGAAGTGCTTGAGTGAGTGGACTGATCCAGAGTAAATGAACTTATTTTCCTGGGTGCATACATCTATCTATGAATATACAATAAGAAAAATAGAAATACTAATGATGTCTCCTCTCATGCTAAAACAAAGCCATGTCCTAAACCTCTCAAGGCAGCACCACTGCTCACTCTGTAGGTCGTTCTAACAATAAGTTTAGAAGAAATATCCTTTAGGGAGCATAAAAGGACAAACTTTTAGGTACACAAATTCTTTTCCATTTCTGAAAAATAATCAGGAATGAGTCTCTGCTACACCTATTTTTGTTGTTAAGCTGTTTGGGTTGGGGTTTTTTAATATATTGCCTCCAGAAACTCTTACTACACAACATTCAAAAGTGGAAGAGGTAGTCCTGGCTATACAACAGACGAAAAAACAATCAGATCAAAAGCAAATATGTAGAGAAGAATGGAAAAGATACTTTTTTTCCTACAGCATTGTAGCCATGGAGCAGGTCCATGGTGCCTGCAGCACACTGGTCCTCTGATTAGCCTCCAGCTTTGGTCAGATTACAGCACTTTTGGCTCTTCCCTGCTTCACTTCCTTTCAGTATTGCAGTCACTCAGGTGGGCTCATGAGCAGAGCGGATTCTGTGCCCCCCAGGGGTGGCAGTGCCTACATGCCCCCTGCTCACCCCACTGGCTCCTTCCCACCCCTGGGCTGACTGGCAACAGCTCCTTGGTCAGAGGTCCTCGGTAACCAGGGATACCCAAGCAGGGCTTTACCCACGGTGCATCACCTCACATGGCAGCCATGTCAGAAGAAAAAGAGAGGATGCAGTGGTTTTCTACTGGGACTGGCTGCATTTCCTTGGTTCCCAGTGAGCAGGCTGAGACTACCGTGGGTCTGTGTTACGCGAATAAAGGAAAGGCACACAGGCTCTCTTCTTCCTGACACACTACATCAGGCCTATTTCTGTTTATTAAACAGGACTTTGTTTAGCAATCCAGAGCTATGAAAATAACTCTTTTGTGTGAGTTGCATATACAAACTTCTCATCTTGGTCTAAAAGAACACAAAATATGTGTATGCACAGTTCCTTATATTGCTGCTGTTGTCACTGCTGTTATGAGAGTCCACATTTAACACTAATTTGGGGTAATTTCAATTTGGGGTAATTTCCTTGTACTTATTGCTTCCGTCCTTCCGTGTACACGGTGTGCCTGACGTCATTAGGGATGAGAAAGATAATCGTTGCACCTTTAATGGGTTACCTTTTATTTTAAATGAAAAATTATTTTCCAAAATAGATGGAATGCTCACTGCCTTTGATGCCAGCTCTGTATACCACCGAGTATCATCTTGGCTTACATCTTCACTACTCTGTTGTGGGATTTCGACAATAAACTGTTCATATTTTGGCAGTTTTTTTAACTTGTCAGTCTCAGAGATGTTTGAAAGAGACTTTTGATTCACAAAGTTTTATGTATATTTTAGATGATGAAAGGCCAGAATTTTACTTTCATGTTTCAGCAATAAATGTGGAACCCTCTGAACTTTTTTTAAATAGCAAATCTTATTAATTGTAGATGAAGGATTAAAGGAGATTTAAATAAGAGAAGCTAAAATGATTATGTTAGTGGTGGCCCTGGCCATATTCCTTATCTTTTTTTATTATTATTATTTTCTGCACCTGTCCCACAGCATTCTGCTCTCTGATAACATCATTTCTGACCTCTTTCCAGGGGTTGTTTTGCAACTCCTGACCATAACATCCTGAATGTATCCATCAGGGAAATCACACAGAAAATGAATGTGCAGCTAGTTCCTTGGTTCATTGGTTAGATAATACAAACCAGGACATTTTTCTATTTAAGACTTTAAAATATGAATGCAGAATTCTTTGGTTTAAGAAAATAATATGAAAACATTTCAGTGGAATCACACATAGCCTTTCATATATTTAAACACTTACAATTTTGAACTATGTATATGCAGTGTTTAAGCAAGCTGATAAACAAATCTCCAGGGCAAAAACTTTAGAAATGAAAAAGAGTATCCCTGGAGAAAACTAACTTTTCCTGTAAATCCACCTTGATCTCCATCTATCCTCAGTATCCCGCTCTCTTCATTTAGGAAAGTTGTGATGTATTCCTTGGTGGATCTGCTACTCTTGTATGGGTTTTTTTTTTTATCATAAAATGGTTTGGGTTGGAAAGGACCTTCAAAGATCATCTAGTCCAACCCCCCTCCTATGGGTAGAGATCTCTTTCACCAGATTAGGTTGCTCAAAGCCCCATCCAACTTCGCCATGAACACTTCCAGGATGGGGCACCCACAACTTCTCTGGGTGACCTGTTCTAGTGCCTCACCACCGTTACAGTGAATAATTTTTTCCTTATATCTAATCTAAATCTACCAAGTTTCAGTTGAAAGCCATTACACCTTGATCTATCACCACATGCCCTTGTCAAAAGTCCCTCCTCAGCTTTCTTGTAGACCACCTTTAGGTACTGGAAGGCTGCTATAAGGTCTCTTCGGAGCCTTCTCTTCTCCAGACTGAACAATCCCAACTCTCTCAGCCTTTCTTCAAAGGAAAGATGCTCCAGCCTTCTGATAATCTTTGTGGCCCTCCTCTGGACCCTCTCCAACAGGTCCACGTCCTTCTTGGGGGCTCCAGAGATGGATGCAGTACTCCAGGTGGGGTCTCACCAGAGCTGAGTAGTGGGACAGAATCACCTCCCTCAGCCTGCTGGCCACACTTCTTTTGATGCAGCCGAGGATGCAGCTGGCTCATGTTGAGCTTCTAATCAATCAAGACCCCCAAATCCCTCTCCTCAGGGCTGCTCTCCATCCATTCTCCGGCCAGTCTGTATTTGTGCCTGGTTTTGCCCTGACCCATGTGCAGGACCATGCACTTGGCCTGGTTGAACTTCGTGAGGTTCTCACAGGCCTACCTCTCAAGCTTGTCAAGGTCCGTCTGAATGGCATCTCTTATATATTGAACCAATTTTATGTATTACATTTTATAACTTTAGGAGTGTACTACCAATCCTTCTGCCATCTTTCATTAGAAAATAAACAAACAAACAGACTTTTTTTAGGACATAATATAAATCTTGTCTTCTTAGGGGGGAAATTTATACCATGCATAGCTACTGCTGTCCTGGAAAACTGAATAATCTCTTGGTTAAGCAATTTATCTTCATAAATAAATGTGGGGGCTTTTTGTCTTTGATAGGTCTGTGAACAAGTGCTAGTTTGGTACGGTATTTTACTGGTGGGAAGGTCTCTAGGGTGAGAAAACCTCTGCTTGAAAGTACTTGCTGGTTTCTTGAACAGCAGGCAGGAAAAGGTCTAATGGATGAACATAGAGTAGAGCATATTTTCATGCATCTAAGAACTATCACTATGAAGCAGTTGTATGGCAGATTTGATCCAATTTCACATGAATGGAGCCATGGCTGGTGTTTCAGAGAATAGAACAGGGCTCCTGTAGTGAAAACTACTAACCACTTTAATTATATTTTTATATGTGGTCTATTTTATAGTGCAATTTTCCTGAAAGGCTTGCAATTTGATTTCTCAAACATGGGAGATTAGTTTGGTCGGGGTTTTCTTTGAAAACTAATGGACACCTGGCATGCTTTTTTTTTTTTTATCTTTTTCCTTAATGTGTGAACATATGTTACAAATAAACCTTACAAATGAACCCTTAAAACTATTTTTAAATGTGATAATCAGTAAAAGGCCAGTCTTAACTAGCAGTGTTCAAGGTGAATAAGTGCACTGCAAAAGACTGAGGAACTGATTGTGACAAAGTCCCTGGCTACTCTCCACCTTCGTTCAGAAACTGTTGTTGTGGTGCAGGACTGAAGTGAAAAGGATGACTGTAACCATACATACGCATATCTATTTGTGCAAAGCAATGGCCTGGCCTTTCTGGGTGGTTCCTGCTCTGACTTACAGTCTGGTGTGTCTCTGAGTAATAGCACAGTCAAGAGAGTTAAAGATCTGAACAGGATTTGGCTACGGGGCGGGTGGAGAATAAATTCTAAGTCTATGTTTATGACTATATAAACTATTGGAGGAAAAAACTGTTATGGACTCACTCTATTTACAGAATGTATCTGCTTTTCAGTACAGTGACTGTTAGTATTTGCTGTGAATTAGATGGTGTAAAGAGATTATTTTGCAGTATAGTTTAATCTGTTTCTGAAACAAACTGTCATAAGGGAGCACAATGCAGAAGCTGTCCAGAGATATCAAAAAGAAAGACATTTAGCCAACCTGATTTTCCAAAAGGAAAACAAAATTGTGTCTTGAATCAGCAATATATAATCATGAACAGACTCATTTTCATCATGTCCTTGAAACAAATCTGCCATATAAGATAAAAACATAATGTATAAAGATATGGTGGCAAATGCAGTGCAATCAGCTACTTCGTTATAACCTGGATCCAGGAACCTGAGACAATGCTAAATAACAATATTAACACATAAAATGATATTGCTGAGAGAAAGGAAAGGGAATTAAGAAGGGCAAGAGAGAGAATGTGTTGCCAGCAGTGAATTGAAGTGAGATAGAAAATGAGTGAGACAGATGATATGGAAAGAAGTTTCTCACAGATGGTGGGAGCATGGAGCAGGGGGTGAATGCTCCTGAGAGTAGCAGGCGATTCAGAAATGGGGGGTGGCTGTGCCAGCTTAGTGGAGGGAAGGAGAGCACAACAGCAGAAAATAATTCCACATTCTATTATATGCACGTCAAAACTGGCTCTGGTGTAATTTTGTGGCATGTCTCTGCATTTGTCAATGAAGATCCTGGTTTTAGCTTTGCAGGGGCAGCTGCTCAGGGTCTCAATAGTTCTCCCACATGGAGATTGCCCACTCACAAAGAACTAAAAATAAAATAAATGTTTTTTTTTCTCGTATTTTCAGGAATATAAAAATCCACAGAGAACATGTTTGTTTTAACAAGGTCATTTGCTGATGGGACTGCTCTGAGACTTACCTGGCAAGAAATTTTTTGTTTGGTGCAGGTCATTTTTTCTGCCCTACTCCTCACCTGCTATTAGTTCTTCAGCCAGCTGGGACTTCGTTACCTACTTCTATACTGCTCGGCGAAGTGGTTTACCTTTTCTCGTGTCATGGTTCAGGGCACCCAATATATCTCTTCAGCTCCAGTTTAGTGGGGCAGCCCCTGTATTTTGTGCTGCCAGCCTACGTAGAGTAGGGCAGAAGGACCCGATGCAGTTACTTATGTGCACGAGCAGTTTGACCACTGCCTGCTGCACTTTCCTCTGGGACAACTTACCCTGCCAGCATGGGAGCTTCTTCCCCCTAGGTGAATAGACATGTCTTAGACCTCTATGCTTTAAGTGACTTGATTAAAGTTTGCTCAGGAGCCTGTACATGAAACCAAAGGTGCTTTTTGGATGACTGATCCTGCCTTCAAGACCAAAAAGAAAATTTGTTGGTTCTTACTCTGAGGAATCTGTTCCATTCTTCTCCACTTCTCTCCTCTCAAGGATCATTGAGATGTGCGATCTCAATGATTGTACAACACAGAGGCAGTAAGAGTAGCTCTCAGCAGAGGTTTCTGTCCTCTGCAAGAAAGTTTCCAGGAATTCTAGAGTGGATACAGTGAAGTAGACCGGTACAATGCAAGGAGACATGACCAATGAGACAAAGAAAAGACAATTCAGAGACAGCAAGACAAAGAAAAAACAAATGGAAGGAAGAGGTGACCCCAAAGGTGAAGAAGAGGCCTCACAGCCAGTTTTCTTTGTGCAAGAAAAATCTCACTAAAGAGAACTGAAATATGTAAATACTTCTGTAATATGTCTATTCTGCTAGCACAGTTACTACGAGTGCTCCAGGGAGGTTGTGTAATCGTGACTGGGAGGCTGGGAGGGAGGGTGATCACTCTATTAGGATGTGGCCCATAGTGTGAGAAAATAATAATAAATGGATTGCTGCATCTTCAACTCTTAATTTAATTTAATTTAATTTAATTGCATTTAATTAATATGATTTTTTAATCAAGAAGCAAAATCTAATGTATGATAATAACTCTGCTCTTCAGGAGAGCCTGTGAAAATCATGCATCTTATTTGTAGATGGTACCAAAATCTATTTAGCCTGGGGGATAGATGCCTTATATTTCAAGGATATTGAGTTCAAACCCTATGTAGTTTGTACTTTCATTAAAATTTCTATTAACTTTTTCCATTGATATAGGACTTATGATTTAATTCTTTCTATTTTTTTCCAAGCAGAAATTGATGTATAAGCTAACTTATTTCCCATGTAAGAGATAAATTAACTGAGAGGCAAAGTAACTGTTCATCAGCTAGTGACTATGTTTATGTCATTTTAGTAATTTATTCGTTTATTTCAAATATTTAGGTTTCTTTTAATACACAAACCACCCTTTAAAACACTCAGAAAAGCTAAGATCTGATTCAGATCTTGTCCTGCTTTTTATATTCTCACACTATAAAGTCCACAGCTCCACATTTGTATAAATAAATGTACAACAGGCTCCCGTGAGGTGTCCTAAACTAAAATGTGATAATACTGAACAAATAGCTTCCCTTCATACCCTGGAACAGAATGGACTGTCAGTGAAAATCATCTGTGATACTTCTGTCTTTTTTCCTCAAACACAGCGAAATGTTAAACCTTCAGAATGCTAATAAAGTCTGTAGGATGTGTTCTGCCCTTGCTGCATTTGCTAACACCAAACTGTGAATTTTCATTACCTTGGGGCAAATGCCAAGTCCACATTTGTGAAGCTCTTTTCTGGCTATGTAGATGAACATCCTGGTGGGGACAATTTGGCCTACAGCACCCACAGCACACTTTAGAATTCTGTTCCGTATGGCCCAGTTACCTGGAGCTAAAATATCAACATAAAGCTGTAGCATGTCTTGTCCAGATGACAAGGATGTTATTAACATGTTAGAAGAAGAATAATAACTAAACACTCTGTGCTGAGACAGTTCTTCTCATATACTATGCATAACTTTTTATTATTGTTGATATTTAAAAATGCACCTTTCAGGCTTGGTTCTGATTTCATTTGTCACATTGCTGTTTATCAAGGTCTCTTTTTCCTACGCTGATCTATTATTCTCCAGTCTGAAAAGTAATTGCAAGTCCTTGAGGCTCATAAGGGATTTGAATCCTTTGCTGACTAAGGATGCAATTTAAATAAATGCTCATCATTAAGCAGGTATGTAGAAGCTGTGTTACACTGGAACCTCTATGTGCTCTTTGTGGAATTTGGTACTACAAAGAACAAAGATATTTTTCACAAAAAGACCTTTCTTGGAAAGGTCTCACATGAAAAAGAAGAAATGACTAAGAACAAGCGACTGAACTTTCCAAACTGCTCTTTCACAATCCTCCTTCTGTCCTTTCACTCCTCTCATCTTGAAAAGAAGCAACACAATTACCATTTTATTGCTCTGTGAACAAAAAATGGCTAAACCCATTTTGGTTTCTCTGGATACAGCAGACCAGCGATGTACGTAACTTCAGAGCACGGGCATGGCCAAGGTGACCTTTGGTCACTAGTTACCCCTTCAGGTTAGAGTTCCCTCCTCAGGGTAAATGTAGCCCAGTCTTGTGGTTTGTGTTGCCTGTTCGCATCAAACATAAACAAGTGTGCTGGGTATTATTATTATTATTCAGCTTTCCACTGCCTCTCCTTGTTTTTTTTCCTGTTGTCTCTGTGGCTTTCCAGAACAGTCAGCAGTAATTTTGGCTGCTCTGTGAGGACAGCACAACTCTATGCCTGCCATCAGGTGAAGCAGACTGCAAGAAAATGTTCTCTACAGCTTTGCTGAAAAATGCCCCTTGTTTTTCTAAACACAGGAAGGGGTGATTGACATGCAAAACAGAGGAGATAGCCACATACCGCACACTGTTTCTCTCCCTTGTGTTTGATCAGTGGCATTGCTCCTTTCTCTTCTGCTAGCAGGTTTTCTAAAGCCAGAGAAAAGACAAGGATGTCCCTCAGTTCCAGACTCTTTGGTTCTTCCCCTCTTTGGCCCTGCGGTAGCAGCTGCTCAAAGAACTGAGTCCTCAGTGACCACAGTGAAACATACGCTCATTCATCCGCAGCATACCTTCTCCTTCCTCTCGGTCTCTATAGCATTGCATTTGCTCTGCTCAAGCTGCCCTCATTTTCTCCTCCTTCCCCGACTAGATCTGTGGTTCTCCTCACACCGCTCAAATCCGGCTTTGGTTTTGCTTGGTAAGACATTAACCAACCTCTGAGAACACACCTGATATACAGTGTCATTGCTATTTGCAGCAAGTTCAGGAGAGTCAGGGAAAGACCTTGGTGGGCAAGTGTTCCTTGGTGTCAGGCTGTGGAAAGTCAGGAGGTCTGGGACCCTGATTTCCCAGGTCAAATAGATCTGACCAGAGAGCAATGTCCCTTAGTAATTTGCAGCCTCTCTCTATTATCTCATGGTACCTTTTCTGTTTCTTGCAGGTGCCTGGCTCTCAGATATTTACATCACCTAAGTGTCTTGCCGTACTCTGCTGCTACAGCACCAGCTGCTGCAGCTGTCAAACCCTGAGCCATCAGGCGGAGGCACGGGGCTGGCGATTGCGAGGGAGCACAGATCTCAGGTGAGGTTTCTGCATTCAGACACTAAACTGGTGGTGATGTTTTCAGGGGCAACTGCTGGACACGCTTAATTTTTAGGTTTCTTTTCATTTCAAGTTGTCTGAGTTAACCTGAAGATCCACATCTGGGAGTAATTTCTGACTGCACTTGGACCTCAGGGAAGGTAGTGCTGCAGTTTCATTGTGGTTTCTTTCAGCTTGTCTTGCACTCAGTCTCAAAAGTTCTTGGTGATGCTGCTGTGATCAATAGCTGAAGGAGACTGTGGGACAGGCATTGACTATGTGATTTGTATCTAGATCATTAAACCATCTCCTTCCCAGTTATTTAAATACTTCCCAAGATTCTCTAAGCTAATGGTAGCTTGTCTCTAGTTTTCTCCAGAAACAGGGTTTCTGTGATGTCATCTGCATATTTCTGAGTCTAATGACTTGAGAATCAGTCGGTCAATGTCTATCAGATCTGCCATAGAGGCACAGGGATCAGAGATCACATTCACGGGCAGATTCACACTTTCCTGACCTTGCGCAGTACAGCCTGACCTGTGAACCTTGTACAAGTACGGGAATTAACCTTTTCTCCTTCTATACAGATTTCATTTCCAAGCCCAGGTTTTGCCCAGGCACAGGACACACTTGTACCAGAGACTGTGAAGAGCCTCTGTGTTCCATACTCCAGACAGGAAAAAAAAAAAAAAAAGAAAAAAGTCTTAAAATCCTTCAAGTTTTATACAAGTAGAAGAAGCAGACGGGGACTGAGATTTCTGAAGCGGCTCACACTGGAGGGCAGGTTGTGGCCCATCCTGTGCTAGACTTCAGCAAATCTGTCTAAGTGAGACTTAGTCACGCGTCCTCACAGCTTGCCGTGCATACATGAGCCTCCCAGCTGTGGGGAAAGCTTCACTGGCAGCTTGCACTTTGATAGCCACGGGGCAGACCAAGCAGAAGAAACTCATCTTCATTAGTTCTGCTGTTCACAAATACCTGTCTGAAGGAATGAAAGCACAAGACTGTTTCCTTCCTTCTTTCTTCCAACTCATATGACTTTACTTTCGCACTCTGCTAGCCCTAAGTCTCAGCATGTGCAACATTTTGTTAGAGGCTATAACTGTTTTAAAGGCTGAAAGTCAAAAGCTCTTGAGATTTTACCTGAAGCAATGTTTTCTTAGGAAAGAGGAAACTTTCAAAGGGGCTGAATGAACACCAAAATTAGATACCAGAAGTTAAATTTATTTAATTATTGTATTAAAAAAAAATCATTATGGTAATATCTATAAGTTTTCTCTTCCCTCGAGATCTATAAAATAGCATTTGGAGTATTAAAACTTCTCTTGCTTTATAAATAAGTAGGAAGGAAAATGGTATATTTTAAAAGCAATAATTCAAAAGCTTTCTGAAAGAGGTAATCTATAAAATATGTGTTGTATATTAAAAATATATTACTAAAGAATTATGTGTCAGTATAGAAACTGGGACTGGCAACCAGAGGTTCCTTAGCTGGGGCTAGACATGAGAAAAGTTGGGTCAGAAAAAAGCCCAAGGTGGGTTGGGAGCAGTTCAGAATAAATTAGACTCTGTGCCCTGCCAGAAAATTGTGAGGCAGCCATTCTATCTGAGTGAATTACAAACAATATATTCGTCTTGAAATACAGAAAGTTCCCAGTTTAATAGTGCTGACAGAAAAAAAAAAACCAAACCAGGTATTTGCATTTAAGTTGGGACAAATCTCATGAGCAGAATGACAAAGTAACTCATTTTGTCTGCAAAGTCTGACACATGCAGAAAACAGAGCATGGCCCCATAGGGTGGAGGCTGCGGATGCTGAATTTAGCCTTTGGTTAAAATCAGATTTCCTCGATCCTCATGCTTGCAGGGTGGTTGCCCGAGGGTCATGTCCCTGGTAGGATCATGTCTCATGTCTGGGTCACCTCCCTTCCAGAATGGACAGGGAACAGTCCTGGCTGGAGTTTTCAGCCCCAGCTATGCACAAGGACAAAGATGCTGGGACCTCCTTTGCTTAGCCAGAATATCTGGAGGTCAACAAAGGAATAAAGTTCCATTTCAATAAAAGCAAAAGTAGTTCCACTGAAAGGGCAATACACAAAAAAAGGAAGAAATTTTATAGTTCAGGTTCAAACAACTTTATGGAATTTTTTACTTTACTTCTATGACCTTGTTTCTGTAACATTAACATTCTTTTAATATCCAGTTTATGCATTTGTAAAAGATGAGTGTGCATATGCACACATGCATGTGTTAATATAAAAATATTTTTACAGTTATTTTCAGCCATTTTCACACTGCTAGATATGAATATGTATAGAAAGACTATCAATAAATCAAGGTGAAATAGTGCTGATATCAAGCAAGACCACCCCAGGGCAGAAAATGAGAAAAGGTACTCCAATATCTTAAAGTCAGAGAATAAACATAGAAAATTATTTTTAACATTTATTTGGGATAAGTATGAACATGATTAAAAGAAAGAAAGAACAGTTAGAAAGAAAAGTGTAGAATGAGTAGGATGTAGTCAAAGAATATAGAGTTTATTCAATAGAAGATTTGATAGCCAAAGTTTGTGAAAAAAATATAACCAGATTGCCGGGGAGGCAAGACAAGGTATGTACTAAGATCTAGCCATGATGTGGATCAGTGCCTATTACGTACAGGCTACAGGGTGGTGATGCCTGGCCCTCAGACCTTCTTCACCTTGCTTACAGATTTTCAGTCCTACCCCTCTCTGCCTTTTAGCACTGTTCTGGGCTCCTTAGACACATGCAGTGGCTTTAGTTTCAGTTCTTTGGCTTGAGTCATTCTTGTTCTTGTCTGGATGTATTGGCAGAAAGACTATATTCTGCTCTCTTTTATCATGTGTGTGTCTCCATCCCCTGAAAAAAAAAAATTTAAATTTTATATATATATATATATGGCAAAAGTAACATGTAAGTTGCAAAGTCCAGCATTGAAAAGTCATGCAATGTCAAGCTGAATTCCTCAGGGCATCCTTAATTTTGCCTCCTGGTGAATATGCATTATGATACAGTTTTAATTACAAGGTTGCATACTATTACTTTTCCCCAGGACACCTGCTTCAGCAGGGCACAGGATGGATGGTGCTCACTTAATGAGCAGCTATTCAATATGTTCTTTTATCCTCATTGCTTGGTGTTTGGCCCCAGGCCTTATTTACTGCACACCGCTCAGGCATGACTCTAAAGACAGAATTATTCATTTCCTACTCGACTGTTCTGCTGCTCTTCTTGCTCTATCTGAACACGTTACAAACTTTAATGAATCTTCACAACATCCCAGGAAGAGTAGAGTCAGCTGACCCCCTTTTATAGGTAGGGACCTGAAACCTTTCCACTTATCCTTGATGTTAACATTCATGTGAATTGCTTTCTCCTTCCTCCTCTCAAGAGAAACCTTTTTTTCAAGGTGGGCAAAAGAGTCTTCTCCCTACGTCTTATTTGCTGAATGTTGTGGCTGAAAAATTCAAAACACAGTGCAATTTGAGGTAGCAATCTCACACAGAAAACTTTGGTCCCTTTGCCAGAGCAATGAGCTCTGCGAAAATACAGTGCTGTCTCTACAAGACTCAAGAGTGACAGGTGTCAATCTCAGTTACAGAAGCTGCTAGAAATGATAGCAGAAAGAATCTCTTTGGTGTGCAGCTGGAAGATGACTAAAACATTGACAAATTACTTAAGCATTGATCTATTTATTTTTTTAATACATAAATCAGTATAGGCCATTTGGGTAAGTTGTTATACTTTTTTTTTAATCTGAATATGTTTGCTGATATTAAGCAGAAAACTCAGCCAAATTGATATTAGCTGGAAAATCACTGAGGTGCAAGATGAGAACCCCTGAACCTCCTGAACCAGGTGACCAGCTTTTTTAACCAGCAGGTAGACAGATATGAAGTTCAAAGTCAACTTCTCTTTGCCTTTTTTCCTTTTTTCCTTTTTTTTTTACCTTTTCGCTGCTCAGAGCCTTCAAGCACTTTGAATACCCTGATCCATCTTCTTTGCATTCATCATACTAGTCTGTGAATCTATGCCTTTAAATAGACCGTTTTCATTGATAGTTTTCTGAACTTTGTTCTCTGTATAAGAATATATTCTTTTTCTAGACTGTATGAATCTACCTAGCAGGAGAGAAGGATCCACTAGGTTATGGAATAGTGTCTATAACTAAACTTTTTTGTTGTTTATGAATGCCCTTATCTGATGCTGCAGTTTTGAGTATCTCAGAGTTCAGATGCGAATTTAGATGTTCCCAGGTTTTGGGTTAAGGCATATGAGTTTTGGAAATCAAGGTTTTTTTGAAAGTCACAAAAGCATTCCTGGAGAGAGGACCCCAAAACAGCCCTATCCTCCATGGCCTTTGTGCAAGGATTTTGGAGTCACTTTGGTTTTCCACTTCTCTTTTGGCACTGGGGATAGATGACATTTTTTTTAGCTTTTGCAACTAATGAACACTGTCTTCTGAAATGTCATAAGATCAAGGAGAGAACTTTGGGTGAACTAGATTAATCAGGACTGTGTTGTTTTTCCCTTTCCGGTTCATGGCATATTCTCATTTAGTTCACAGTTTACAGTGAAAGATAAATGGGCAAAATACAATTACAGGAGACCGAATTTTCTTTCTTCTCTTGCCTGATATTTGTTGTGTGTACATTCTCTTTCAATCTTTCCTGTTCTTAGGCTTAAAGAGAAATTGAATCTTTCCTGAGGGACTGATGGGAGAAGAGAAATATGTTCTTCCTAAAAAAAAAAAAAAGTCTATTCAAAGCCTTTATTAAAAATTTCTTAGACTGTAAATACAATTAAAAATAAACTGTAGAGTATGTATAATTTGATTTTCAAGTGGTTCAAACTTCCAATTGGAAATAGAATTTCAAATGTGCTCCATCTTATTTTGTTGTGTTCCATTGCAAACAAATCTTTCTTTGACCATCTGCTGAACTACTTTTCAAAACGGCAGCCTAGATTTTTTTGGCTTTAATTTTTCCTGTTTTCCTTTATTTTCGCCTTGGAATCTTAACACATTGTCTTTTAAATTATGAGGTATGTAACTTGGTCAGAAAATAACCTCAGTTTGGATAGTGATATATTTTGCATGGATTCTGCTTCATTAACTATAGTATAGAGTATTAGTCTGGTGGAGAAAAGGGCTTTTGCTCCATAAGACTTCCTGGCATTGCATTGTCCTTGCCATCAAAGATGTTCACACTCAGTTAGTTCAACTACCAAGGAAATGGCAAAATATAGCAGTAGTGATTGACAGGAAGCTGGAAATTAAAAGGCAACTTGATTGGGCAGATATTTCACTGTTCTGCTCTTCCTGTGATAAGCCTTAGCAATAAGTGCCTCCAAAAGCAATAGATTATTCCTAACATTGATTGCCTCCCTCTACTTCTGTCATTGTTTAAATCTTCAGTATATTTATCCCAGACTTTGGCATAAGAGTTTCATCAGACTCTATTTGCAAGGAACTCAATCTGTTTCCTGTAATTAATGCAAATCCGTTACCAGGTATGGCTGGTTTTTATTTGAAAGGGGAATGCATTAATCTGTCATAATACTTCTTCACCTAAGCAATGAGAAAAAGGCAGACTCTGAGAAGGAAGAGGAAAAGTTTCTGTCCTTGTACCTCCCCTCTGGGGATGCTCCAAGACAAAAGATTCAAAAGATATTCTGAAAAATCCAGCAAGTTCAACATCAATTATCTTCCTGTGGTGTTTTCCCCATCCTGGTGAGTGGTGCCACACGATATGGTGCCAGAAAGTCATCAGTCTGGCAGCTGGGATGTTTTTTGTTTTGTTTTGTTTTGTCTTGCTCTGCTTTTCTTTTCTAACACTGATCCAGTAAATATTTGCTGGGCCATTTGCACCATCTGCCATGCAAATGTTAGTCCAAGGAAGAATGGCAGACGTAGGGGAATATCTATGTTAAAGCACCATTTAAGGTAGAAATGCTGGTGCCAGTGGCAGGAAATTATGAGAACAAAGAAGCTGAGCAAGAAATACAGATGACAAAAGGACATAGCCCCTGCAGCTTTATAATCATCTGCTTCCCAACACCTCTGACCAAGAGTGGGGACCATGCATTTAACTTGCTCCTCTTTCCCCAAGTCACTACGAACATGGAAAACCAAGGACCTACATGTGAGTGGCTTGGCACTAGGAGAGGACAAACTGGTTTGGCTCAATTAGAAAACAAATTGAGCCTTTTTCCAATATCTGCAACTAAAAATACAAAATTATATGGCTCCAAACCACTTTGGTTCCTGTCTGTTGCTCTTGTGTGCTCAGGGGCTGCTGTCTGAGTCAGAAGCTGGAGGAGGCGTGATTTACAGCCAAGCAGGGATCATCTTGAGATATGGCAGTGTTGTTATGAACAAAACACCACGAGATGCACTGATGTAATGAAATGCCCATGTTGCCTGAGGCCAGAGGAGAATTTGAGATATTCTTATGATAAGTACCTGGATTTCAGTCCCCTCCTGAATCGCATGAGTCAGCTCCGCATTCAACAGATGAAAAACTCACCGTGTTTCTGTATGCTTGTCCTCTTAATGGAACCAGTCTCCTTTTGAGTGTCTTTGATATTCACTGCATCGCTTCAGATGAATCCTCAAAAAAAAAAAAAAGAAAAAGAGAGAAGAAAATACACCTTCCTTTTGTCTGACCTACTGTACAGAGAAAGGGGAAAAGACCATGATATTGATTTTCAGGTGGTGTGTACCTCACTCACCACGGGTCAAGTCAGTTTACAGTAAAACACAAGGATCTGTGTAACACAAAAGGAAACAATAGAAGGTGATTTCCTGGGTATCATCTACTCACTGTTATTGTTGCTGCAGCCACACAAAACCCTGCATACTCCTGATGCTGGACCTTCAATCACTGTAACAATGACGCATTGTTATGATAGCGTTGAATTTCGCTTTCTTCTGTTGTAGCATTCTCCACTGGCATTTGTGATAGGAATGATTGCTGGCAGAGAAAATGAGGTGTCAAGATGCTTGGACAGAGGCTCACAGACATCCATAGTATTAGGAAATAACATAGACAAACCAACAGTGTTGTGACCAGTGTACATTAATGGAATAATGATTGTTTCAAGAGGAGGAAATAAAAGCAACCCTCAAAACAGAGAACATCTTTCTCCTTTGGCAAAGTGATGAAGTGATTAGTAGTGTTGTTCCTCCTATTAGTGATTGCTGTTTAAGTATTTCCAGATAATATTTGATGCATTCTTGCAACCTGGTGATATTTCTGGTCATTTCTCTTCACTGTGATGAAATCAAAAGAATACCTCTGTGCAGTAAAATGCAAAGTACGAACCTTCTAGCTCAGTTCAAGTTATGGTGAGACTTCACAGACAAAGGGACATCGATCAGCTGCATCTTTTAATGTCTGAATGGAAAGTAAAACCAAAACCAAATAATCCTTTCTATTGGAAGAAAGTATAACAAATCAGAATTCGGAAAGACAGAGTTGAATGAACTTACTTATTTACTTTCATTGTACAAACAATAAAATTGTTTTTCATTTGCTTAATTGCATTGGGTTGGTATTTCTCATTTTGTATGCACATGACAGTGAGAGAGAATTTTATTTTTTTTCTTTCCCATCCATTTTCTCAGTGAATTCACTGACTCTTTCAAATCTGAAAAATACAGATCATACTGTCAGAAAGGAAATCATGGCATTTCTTGCTTCCAGACTTCCTTTGCTGCCATGTAGGTTATGCTTGCCTGCATTGGAATGGGGAGTGTGTCTGTGATGGAGTTCCTGTTGTGGATTTGCAAAAAGACAGTGATGTGAGTGAATCTGAAACTGTCATCTTTTTATTGTTTGGTGAGACAAAAGGTAATTTTTAACTCAGTCTCATGTGTCATTCACATGTATTCAGCATTCTCTGCAGCACCATCCATCTGCCACCTTCACCCAACCTGAGGACTGGGAAACCCACCTCTAGCAAATGGAAAGTGTACATTAAAAATAATGAGCACTGGTTTTGCAGCATTTCAGAGCAATTCTTTCACTGATGTATATGTGCAGACTTATTTATTTCAAGTGAATTTTGTTTCTATTTTTATTACTTTCATAATAGATATACCACTTATCAACCATTAATTGATTAGTCATAGATATATTGATTAAGCACAGATGTCTAAGAAGGTCAATGCCCAGTTGTTTTCAATTTTAATTCCAAATGATACTTTTTACCATCTTGATTTAGTGGGCTCCCACTATGTTCAGTTCTTTTTGTCTTGTACAAGAGGGATGCATCTCCCTTTCCTTTCAAAATGATTGACAGCCACTTCCATGAAGGAGATAGCAGCTGCAGCAAACTCACATTCTTATTTTACTTGTTTGCCCCAAGAGAGATGAAACTATATAAAGGGAGTTCTCTGAGATCAGCAACGCGGAGACTTGGGGCACTGTACTCTCATGTGCCACGGCACAACCATAGATAAACCCTACAGTTTTCAGAGACAAAATTTCACATGCTTACTGAAAGGGATTTAAAGTTTTGGAAAGATGAATGATATTTCTGAAAGTACCTGTGTAATGACCAGGTCTAGGAAGATGGCTTTCATAAAGGGCTTATTGTTATGTTACAATTTGCAGTGTCATTGCTACCGGGACACTATAGGTGTATGCAGTACTTTAAAGGGCCTGCATAGTTTAGCAGCTCATATATATTATATTTCTCAGAGCAATTGCCTGTTGCCTAGGGGAGATGAGAAATTTACTATATTAAGCAATGAATATAATGTGTAATTGTGTTTAAATGTAAACTCATATATTTGTGTTACCTTTTTTTTTAACGGGACACCCTGAAGGTAACAAGTTATCACAAAGAATGGTTCAACATCAGGAGTGACTTTTTTAAAATCTAAGGCATCCGTTGACACACAGTGCCTGCACACACTTGTTTTTAATTTCCTCACTTTTTCTAAATATCTAAGTTGGGCATGAGCTGAGCAACATATGATGTCAATTGCAGACACACACAAGAACATAAGAGCATTTAACCTTGTCAAAGTGAGATCTATGGCAGGAAAGATGGCACTGCAAGGATCAGGTAGGGTGTTTAGCATCCATTCTGTGCCTGTGTCACTTCTGCATGCTTGTTTTGCCTTTCAAACAGATGGACATCAGCACAGCTTCATTTAGGCCAGACTCCAACATTCGTATTCTACAGATGACAGGTTCTCACTCTGCAGTTCTCATTGTGGAGCTTGAGAAAGGTCACTCACACTACTCTTACAGACAATGGGAGTAGCTGAAGATGCAGCAAGGTTAATCCTTTTCTGAGGGTGCATGCTATCCATCAGCATCATGGAGTTTCTAGAGGTGTGCACACTTCCTTGTCTTCTCCAGTCAGATAATGTGGCAATCTCTTGCCAACAGTGTAGACCTTTGGCTTGGTGTCGATCTTTGGCTTTTCCAAGAGCTGTGCTGTCAGCTTTGAAGGCAGAAAGAACTGCAGGACTTCTGGCTCCATTCCCCGGAGGGGAAACTCAGGGACTGGGGTTGATATGCCAGAACCTGATGGAGCTTTCTAGATGGCATGCTAATAAGAAGGAAGAGATAATTAGTATTAAGCCTTCAGGAAGTAAGTTTACTGACTCAGGTTATACAGTAGTATTTCTCAGACTATTTTGTTTCCTGATACCAATCAAGCATAATTAATTTGTACATAAATATTATAATTATGTAGGAAGATAAGGATACATGAATTGCACCTAGCTGAAAACTTTTTTTTCTGAAATATCTCTTGCAAAATAAGTCCTTTTTCTAGTAGGGTTTATTTTGCTTGAAAATCAATTTTCATTCATGTCTGAGAAGGTGGGGGAAGGTGACTAAAATAATTTTTGACATTTTTTCTTTTGTTCAGTATTTTTGCCTTGATTGAATCTAGTCAGTGATCAAGCCACGGGTGACTCAGAGGCTGACTGTATGAAAATGAATGCTGCTACTGGGAGGAAGTGTTTCTGAAGCAGGGGAATGGGAGTCTCATGTAAGCACAAGTACTCACATCCTAGTGTCTTTGAAGCACTGGCCTTCAGTTCGTTACATGTAACAACCTGCAAGGCAGATCATTTAGCAACTGATCGAATTTGTTAGAGTAGAACAATGATGACATTTGTATTGGCAGCTGTCTAACAGCAAATATTTTAGTTTCATGTTAAGCATGATCAAGCCAAACAGGAATTGATTATAAACCCAAGTCAATATTTTTCTGGCAAAAGTAAAGTATTCAGTGAGAAAAAAAAGTGTCCACTTTTCAGAGAAACTTATTGTAATGTATTATTAATGCAAAGATGATCAGATAAAAACTGGAACTTGGCAAGCTGTCAAAAACCCAGAGTGAATAAAAAATTTATTAAACACTATTGAGTTATAACAATCCTATTATAGATCTCAGCTGAATCATTTTTTGCTGAAGCATGCTCCTTAGATTATTTTACTGTTGAGACATTAGGATACAAGGATTTAAAGCTTTGAAGCTTCTCTCTCTCTCTCATTCACTCTCTTTTCTTTCAGAACAGCATAAAATTAAAAATGAAATTTACACAATAAATTATTTAGCTTCAGTTCACATTTGGATTGAATAAGAACAATAGAGTTTAAAATAATACCAGTATTTTTCCTTTATGGATTGTATTTTTGCTGACTGACATGAAAAATTACTGCTATTACACTCAAGCAGAATGGATTGCTTTATGAAATCTGTAAACTTAATTTGTGCATGCACTCAACCACTAGCTGCAGACATGATGCTTTGAGGAAAAAAAAAATAACCCTAGTGAAATGCTTCTCCAGCTGTGAATTTTCTCTGCTTGTGAAAGTTTTAAATGTTTATTTCCTGAATCATTCTTATATATGAGATCCATTCTTTCGATCCATTCTTTCCAAATGATGGGCAGTGACATTAGGTGGATACATGCTGAAATGGGCACCTATAACTGTCCATATCTCTGAGTGTCTGTCCCTTTTTGAACGGGGATTTCTAAAGTGCCTATATCACTCTTTTATTTAAGTTTCATTTTTCTTGCAGATAGCTTAAAGCAAGGGATGTCTTGAAATATTAGTTCTTCTGCTAGATTTCAGCTTTGTCTGTCTCGCTTAGGACAAGGCAATTTTTGTTCCCTGAAAGTAAGGCCAGCCCTGAAAGTTTGCTAGTTTAAAGCAATGTAGTTCTGAAATAAGGATAAAACTTCACTTTCTTTCTTAACACAGGCATCTTAGACCAGGACATGATCTTATGAGGTCCTGTAAATTCCAGATACTGCAATACAACTGCCATAAATGCATAGAAGGGGAAGTTGTTACCTGTACTTTACTCAGCTGGGTTTTTTGTCAGATTGCCAGCTCTTTCAATTTCTATTTGTATATTAATTTTTCTAAGTCATAAGATAGATGCTTTGCAATAATTTATTTTCAGCATAGAGCATTTAGAAGGGACATGGAAGATCTTTTTTTTTCAGCAGCATTTCTCCCATGGTTAAGGCACACCATCATGGGAGAGCACGGGCAGACATGAGCAAGGTTTGTCTGCAGTGTGCAACAGACTTCCCATACAAAATACAAGAAGCCACACTGGCATGGTACTGAGACTGAGCCATTGTCCCAGCTCCCCCAGCTGGCTGGCACCACCCAAGCCAAGGGCTCCCAGCATCCCACTCTGGGTTAATGCAGACCCCACAGGCTCAGACTGCAAGCAGAACCCACCAGCATTTGCCTGCCCCTCATTGTGGAGACCACCTTATGTTCCCATTTTAGGAATGTGGGGAAAATGAAGACTCTTTGTAGGTGTTTGAATAATTGATAATCTTAAAACAGAATAGATAAAGCTTTTCTTCATTTACCAGCTCACCTAAAGTCTGAATGCCAGAGCAGCTTTCGTCTGCTCACAGACATAACGTGATGAAATCACAATTGATACCATGAACCATGAATTGTTATTTTTAACTTGACATTTCTTTCACGTCACTGCAGATGTTTTGAGGAATGGGAAATAAATGAAATTACTGAGTTCTTTTGAACTAACAGTCTATTGTCAGGTTTACCATGTTACAGTGGTAACAGCAATTGCCTAAAGTGATTTTTAGTGGATAACAGCACACATCAAGTTACGATCTTGTCAGATGTGAAAACTAACTAGGGTTAAGTTTCATGAATATTTGAATAGAAAACTAAAGAAAATCCTGAAGGCTGGGAGAACGAGAGGTTTTTAGGAAACTAAAATAACAACAGCAAAACTTATTACTGTTAACTAAAATTAATTGACCATATAGTTTTAAAAAAAAATTAATGTGATTGCAGCTGTTTATGTAAAATATGGATGATTACTTTGTAATTAAGAGGAACAGAAATTTGATAAACACAGTCACAATTATTCTATTTACAGATATATGTGTGTGTGTGTGTCTGTATATACATATGTATATAAATGATCGGCTTCTTCTCCAGTCTGACATTTGCCAGGTGAAGATGTCACACCACAATTCTAAGTACACACTTCATGAAGAGACACATTCTACTGTTCTGACATCATACAGGATCTAATAGGTAACAAGTAGCTTAAGATCAGTAATATAAACTTGTATTGTGGTACAGTCTAAAAAGGCATTTGGTTCCTGGATCCCATTATGTTAGATTCTGGCAAGTATAAAAAAGAAAATATGTCTAGATTTTCCAGTCCAGCAGAGGCAAGTGAACTGGAGATAGACCGTACAAACAAAGAAACAAGAAGAAGAGTTAACTTCTGCCAATTTACATTAATTACAATTTTGCTCATTTTTAGCTAGGGTTAATAAGGGCAAGAGAGTAAGTGCAGCCACAAAGGAGAAGATAAATAGTCATGGTGCGTGACATTCAGTTTAAGGTTCCTAAATTTAGGTGGCTACGTGTAAGTGTCTTTCCATCTGCTCTTCGTGTCTCAGCTTCTACTGTGTTCAGTGGAGGTTTAGCTGAGACAGGGGAGTCAGAAGAGCCATCCAGTTCACATACCTAGTGGTTTATCAGCCAGATTGCTCCCAGAGACAGTGCTGTGGGCATGGAAAGGAACCTCCTTCTGCATTGGAAGGGACTTATTTTCCCAGTAAACCATTTTACTGAGTATGGTAATCACCTTTCTACCTGAATGCATTGCTTCATAACATTCAAAATGCTTTTAATTTATCTTCTTAGTTGAGGCAGTATTTGTATGAGGGAATGTCTATGACATGGCTGCAGTACCACAGAGACTTTCCTCTCATCCTGTGAGATGAAAGGGATCCAGCTCAGCCACACAAATCTTCCCCAACCCTTCCACAGCAAACATGTAAATTTCTGGTTTGGATTTAACTGTTTATTTTATTATTTTTTTTACCTTTGTTTTGTCTTATTTGGACTGCTCACGTAAATGATATTCCACACATATAAACTTAAACAGGGTTTTCTATTTTGAGCTGTTCAAAAACACTCTTTGCTCTCAGCATCTGAACTCGGCGCCCATGCAGAGCAGAAAACAATCTTCTGAAGTCATTTTAAGAGCCTCTCTGTAAATTATGTCGCACCAGTTACCTAACGGTGCATGAAAGCAACATGAAGCTGGAGATGCTCTTACCAGTGTTTCTGTGTAATCACAGCATTAGGACGTCAACTCTCTGGACTTGAACTTTTTGAGTGGCATGGTATAGTTCAAGTATCACTTGATGGTCAGGCCTGAACCATCTCCCTTCTGCACAGAGAGTGGCATTAAAGTCATAGTAGGATTGTAGGTAGTGGTTTTCTCAGATGCCATTTCAGCATTATGAATCAAACTTTTATCAGAGAAGAGTAGTTGCATGGCCAGAGTTGTCTTCTCACATCTGAGGTTAATCTTGCTTCTCTCCATTTTCTACTTGTATTGCAGATAAAGCAAACTGTTCCACAGGTACTCTTTCCACATAGGAATGAAATCAGCCATGTCTTTATCTCTGAGTTACTGAGAACTGTGCTGTAGTTTCTTGGATGATCATGTTGAGCTTGCTGCCTTCTTCCCATTTCTGCTCCCCTCTGTCCTGTTTGGCTGTTATTTGCAGCTCTGGGCTGTCGAAGGGGCATGTCACGGGACTTAGGGGTGGAGTTTTCAGCCTATTAGCATCTCAGCCAGTAAAACATCTGGTTCCATAAGGGCTTGTCAGTAAACCTAAAGGAAGGTCTTGTCTGCATTAGTATCTGTTTGGCTATTTGTAAGTGTTGTCCAGCCTATTAAATAATTAGTAATAAGAACTACCATCTACATTTGAAGCCCCAGTACTTTACAAATCTTCAAAATTCCTTCAATGTGTATGGTGACCCATTATCTCAAATGAGCTCATCGCAAATACAGTGTTTGGTGACTATTACCTCAGTGTGATTCACTGGATAATGTGTTGCTTACTTCTGTTAGTTTCAAAAGAACAACTGTAATAATCAATTATCAGCAGGCGGTGGTTTCCTCCATGTTCAAATACATCAATTTCCAGTTGCTGCCGAGCTCTGCTGGGTGCATTAGAAATTGTCATAGCTTCCCAGTGCTTCTGTCTCCAGTACTTTGCACAGTGGCAGTGATTTCTGACCATTTTTACTGTCTGTGCATTCATGTTGGCCCAATAAAGTCTGCTTGTTGCCCAGTCTTTTGCATAACACCATCTGAGGTGTCCTCATGAATCTTTTTCAGACTCTCTTGGTGCATTTTAATTGGAGTCTCTGTTTTCCCCTCTTTCTGCACTTGCTCATTCTCTCAGTCACCTCTGGGATTTTTCCATTCTAAAAGTCTCCGGTAGTCAAGGGAACTAGTTTCTGTGCAGCCCAGTCTGAGCTTATTATTTCTTTTAAAGAACTCATTGCATTGTCACTCTCAGTTTCTCTCTGTTTTCTACTCACATGTTTTGCAGGTCTGGTAACCATTACAGCAGTGTGTGTGCTTGTTCTTCCAAATACTTTTCTTTGGCTTTTTGTTTCGTTTTGTTCTGTTCTGCATTATGTCCTTCTTTGAAATTACTCAGTTTTCTATTTCACATTTGAGATGTACTTTTATAACTCTAGCACTGAGCATGGAAATCACTGTGGCACAAAAGATGAGGTTTTCTCAAGAATGCCCCTGTATTCACATTAAAAATATAAGAATACCCAGCCTAGGTTGGGCAAAAGTCTATCCAGCCCAGTATCTAACCCCTGGCAATGGCTGACAGCAGATGCCAAAGGATGAGTTTGAAAAGCTGTTGGTCATCTATGATAATACTGAAACATTCTCTAAGCATCCCACAAGTTGCAGGTCAGTGGTTTCCTAAACTAATATACTGGGGCTTTGAGGGTGTTTTTAACATTTATTTATTTTGCACTTAATTACCCTCAAAAATTTTTTCTTCTCTTAACTGGACTGGTTGCTTTCTGATTCTGTGTAAACTCCTATGTAATTCCACAACAATCAGAAGCAAGAAATTCTGCAACTGAAGTATAAAATGTGTGAAAAACAACGTGCTTTCATTCTTTTTTTTTTTTAAATTTTTTTTGTGAACCTGCCATGTCCTACTACCAATTGATGCTTTCTTGTTCTTGTACAGGAGTAGATGGCAAGTTGTTCTGCCCCAGCTGGTCTCTCCCTGCTCCTCACAATTTCATAATCTTCTATTATATGCCTCCCTTAGTCATTGTTTTTCAAGCATAATGTTGTTTTCTGTTTTGTTCTGTGTTATTTTCCTGATAATTCTTTATGTTGGCTTTTTTTTTTTTTAAACTGTAACTCCACACCTTGCCAGCATTTTCAAGAAGTATCATGCTTATCCATTAGAAGCCGATGATCTCAGTCCTGAGTGGTAATATCAAATAAAATTGCATGCTTTTGTATCAGAAGTTTTTCCTCCTTTTCCTCCCTGTACTTTTGTCTACATTGAGTTCTGATGTCCAGCCATTGAGCTTTAAGACGTCCTTGTACAGTTTTCCACTGTTGGTCTTCAACTTTCCTATCTTGAATAACCCAGTATTCTCAGTAAATTTTGTCACTTCATCGCCCACCCTCTGTTTCACAGCGTTCAAGAATATGTTAAACAGCATGAGTCCCAGCACAGTCCCTGTGGGACTCTGTTGGTGACCTCCCTCCACTGTGAAAATTGGCCATTTACTCTTACCCTTTCTTCCAATTGTTTAATCAATTGTTTATTCAGGCAATGACCTTCTTTTTTATCCCATGCCTGTTTTGTTACTCTAGGAGCCTTTGTAGAAGGACCTTGCTGAATGTCTTTTGGAAATCCATGTAGACTATCAGCCAGGTCTCTTTTATCCACATGAATGAAATAAGCAGTTTTTAAACTGTGAATAATCTGACCTGTTTCCAGTCACCTACATTAGGATGAAATGAAGTTACCCTTGGAATGCTTATTCACTCCATTGACTTGGGAGAGAATCTAGACATACAGCCATCGGCTTCAGTGAGCTTTCCACTAGACACCACAAATATTCCTGCCTTTCTGTATAAAATGTATAAGGAGATGTATCTACAACTTCCTGACCCACAGATGATTTATCTATTGATGTCAGCTCTTCTCTCCAAGTCCGGTTTTCTGAAATAGCTCTTGCTCCAGAGTCCATCCATTTTTTTCTCTGTAGTACACAAATTTTGCCATTTTTCTGATGTTATTTCTTGCTTTACTTTGAATGCTCACCAAAATGGAGAGTTCCAAGTAGGAAAGAGAAAACTAATAGACAAATTTTAATAGGGCTTTTAAAGACTGACCTCACTCTTATCAGCTCAGATTCATACACCTGGACCCAGAAGAAGAAGTAGGATCCCAAGACACTTCCTTTGTGCCCTCAAGGATTCCTATCTTGCAACTTGTCACATAACACTGTCTGAACACATGCACTTTCCGTTATTTAATATGTTTATTTTCAAAATGGTGGGGCTTGGTTTTAAACTGGCTTTTTGGTTTCTCGATCTTGCCTCTTTTTTTGCATAGACTGTCTAATTTTCTTTCAAAATGATCCTTTTCCATGAATGAAAAGGTACAGATTAACATGTTCAGTGTCTAGCTTAAATATTTCATCTAATCATATAAACTGAGAGAACTATTGATATATCTGTCAGATATTCTTGTTGTAATGGGGAAATAACCATTCATTTAATTCATTATATTACTATAACCACTCTTACGATTTGACCTTGTGAAGATGTTTCTGTAGATGCTTGTCATTTGAGAGTTTCTTTATTCCAGGGTTTCAAACGGTTGTTAGAATTAACCCAATCCGTTTTCCTATATGTTAATGATACTAATTATTAGAACTCAGATAGCTATGCTTCTCTCTCCGTATCATCTTAGCATACCAATTCAGATTTACGTAACAGTTTGGTTGACTGCATTTCCAATGATAAAGAATTGATGTGGAATAGCATCTTGGTCCTTTTGGCCCACTGTCTTTTGTGTTTTCAGTTTCCTAACAGTGCCTGCTGATTTACATTTTCTTTCCTTAATCTGCTGAGTTTATTATTTAATATAATTAACTCTGAATTATTTTCTTCTATATCTCAGATCATATAGTAGTACCTATTTCAAAAGCTTGCCGGCAGTTTGTGATTAGGTAATTCTATTCTGAGTGAGTTTAAAGTCTTATACGTTATTCTTAGGCAACTACTACAGCTGTCTTTCTTGATTTAGACTAAATGCCTATAATTCTGTAGCTAATTAAATTAAATCTTTGAATGCCCTATCTCTAGACTTAAATATCAGACTACTTTAGAAATATGAATATTTTAGGGGGTTAAAATTAGACGATTTATAGTAAAGTATCTGGGGATTTTATTATGCCTCCTTTGAAATACATGACATTTAATTCCAGATTAATATGTCTAGCAGCAAGTCCCTCAGTATTTCTGACTTGTTCTTCACAAGCTCTTGTTTTAACATCTGGCTGCTGTTGCTCTTGTCCACGCTTCCAGACCAGCCTTGTCAAATATCACTTACCTTTGGCCTTCGCCTCACACTCTTTCGTCGTGGTATTTCTTCCTCACAGGTTTGCAATATAGTGCTGAGGTATGTCCCACTTTTGAGCCTCAGCAACAGCTGTGGAGCCTGGGTCTTCTACCAAAGTGTGCCTGGCATGGTGACCTCCTTGCAGGAACAGACATCAGTACAGAGCTCAGGCCTTCAGCAAGACCTTCCTTGTCAGGTAACCCCTGCAGTTACCCCCTGGATTATCTGTCACTTTCTACCATGTACTCCCCTACATGCACAGGACATGGTGCTCAGTTCCACCACATTGCCCCGGCCTCAGAAGGTGCTTTCAGACAGCAGAGACAGCCCCCACCAAGGGTAGGGCCACATCAGGATGGAGGTGTACAAACACACCAGATAACATCCCGTTTTCTGCTTGTTTGACAAAGCAGGCAAAGGCGGGAGGAAATGGAGGCTGGTTGCTGCCATGTGTGTCGTGAGGGAAGCAGAGTCATGGAGAGATGGACTTATTTCCCCACCATTGTGTGGGAAGCATGTGGCACAGTGGGGAGTTAAACCCAGACCTCCCAACTGTGCAACAGTGCCTTAGCCTTAAGAATGAATGTTTCCACTGTGATGGCAAACTGTTTTTCAGATGAGTTACAAAACAATTTGCTTGATCCTCTGCAGTCATTAAGGATTCCAAGCTTGCTTTTCATGAGCTTCCAGTAGCATTACTTAGCTGAGTTGTCCTGGCTACAGTCCAGCCTGACTTACTGCAGACTGCATCTCTAGACATCACGATTTCAGCTGTGTAACATAAACCATCTTAACACATCACTCAGCACTGCTGATGCTGCTAAAAAGTTACATAGGGTTGCTCCATAGCCACTGTAAAGCCACAAAGCGAAGCAATCCTTCTATGCAAATACTGTATGCAAGGTACAGGCTGTCTGTCTGTATTTCCAGTGCAGGGAATTTTTCATTGTTTTTACCATCATTATTGTTATCATGTACACTCATGGACCAAGGAGCACTGTGAAATGACAGTCTTTTGCCATGAACTTGGAACTGATTATATACACAGAAGTCAAGGTCGTGTTTCAATAATAGCTTTTTTGGAAACTCTGGATACAGACAGAAAGGGATGAATAATTGTGATGGCTCTTCAGACTCAGGCAGAGTCCTAAGAAATTTCTGAGCACCTCTTGAGAATTTTCTCTTCATTTTCATATTAAAACATCCATAGGGTCTGAATTAATGTTCTTCCTCTTCTGCTGGATATTCTTCTCCAGACAAGAAATGCTGATGTAAATGAAGCTCTGTGTATGTGATCCTCAGGCATTCAGATCCAGCAGATCTGTTGTATCACTCCCTAGGTTTGACTGGCCTGTCTAATCCCAAGATGAAGTCCCACATGGTCAGTGATTTTCACTTTTCCTTTCTTTGGTAATGGGCAAGGCTTTGTATTCAACACTTCCCCTCCTTAGGGAGATAGTCAGGAAACAAGTCCTGCCACAGGGTACAGCCTCGTTGACTATAAGCCAGACCAGGCACATCTTAGCCCAGCATTTACCAATTGTTTGCAACATGTATGCTAACCCCAGAACATGTTATAAGCTTTGCGTTTGTTTGTAGTTTCATTAGTTTTTAAAATATGTCATGCTAAATTTATGAAAGTATTGCATTGACTCCATCTGATGGTTTTACATAGTCTGCTCTTAAGCACCAGCAGGATATTTATCAGGCTTCTAAGAATTTTTGCCCACGCAGAGACTTTTGCCTCCCACTGCTTAAAATAGTGTTCAGGTTCAGCTTGAGTTTCTTCTATGTATTTTTGCACCATTCTATTTTTGTGTACTCATTTCGAAGCCAGTATTGTTCTTTTTCAGATATGTAGAGAGGGCAAAAAATTCTCCAAGAACAAGACCATCAGTAGACTTGAGTTGCTTGCCTTCTTTCCAGCTAAGTACATATAGTATGTCAATACTGGCTTTGGATGTAAAGCCCTGTGTATGTTGAGCTGGTTTAGATTATCTGATTTTATTGCCTTTGTTCTTTCAGAGTCTAATCCATTATATGAATGCTTTATGACATGACTGGAATAACATCTAATGCTTGATTGGAATATTAATTGTCCCTGAGCATTATTTCTTTTGTGGGACAAAGATTTTGAAACTTTTCTGCATAAGAAGTGGTTAGTAATTTTTTCTCATTATCTTATTCCAATTGTATTTCTTAGATAACTTAGAAGTGTGAGTTAATATGAGACCTCTCAATAGATCTTTCCACTTTCTAGAACCCCAACAAAGGTGCCACAGCATTGTCAGCCTGCCTTTTTGTTATACATCCTCAAAAAAATTGCTAAAAATATCCATTCCTGTTAAATGAAACCCAGCATTTTTTATATAGGCTCACAGAAATGTGCTCTAGAAATTGCAAAATATAATCAACTTGAGAAAATGAAATCAATCAGTACCTCAGCCACTAGACTATCAGAGCTTGATTTAAAAAAAAAAAAAAAAAAAGTTGCTAAAAAGAAAGTTCCAGAAAAACAAAACATAAATTCCCCTTGTCATGCTCCTGTGTTATTGGCAGATGCCCCAGGCAACTCTGCTTTCCGTATCTTAGCAAATAGAAACTATTACCCCAGCGCACTGTGTCTGGAGAGATCTCGGAGCTCAGATAAACTCCAGGGCAGCAGACCAGCTTAACAGGCATGAGGAATGACGAGGGCAAGGATTTCCAAATCCCATCACCTGCAGTTCTCTTTTATTGTAAACCTGAATGCTTGGGTGCATGTTTCAGTTTCAATACTTTCTCCCCATGGCTGAAGGGAGTATCGAGCTGTTCAGGGCTGTCAATGCAAACAGCTCTGTCCTTTGTGCTGTTTGTCCTCCCAGCAGAACGGGCTAGGGACAAGCGCTGCCGACGAATGGCAACAATTTGCTCTTAACGTGGCTTTTTTTTTCCATCCACTCTTTATGCTCTGTCTTTCCAGAGAATACAAGTCTGCTTTCTTCAATCCATCTGCAGTAATTTGTGATGACAACAGATACCATGTGGGGGGGAGCAAGCATGACCCCACTGCAGGACTCTGGCTCCTGCCTAGCAACACATCTACTGGCATTCTGGTGGTGTGCTCTTCCCCCCGTTGCTAGAAGAACAAATGCTAATATTCTTCGCATGTGACTCCAGAAACTGAATAATAGGAGCTGACCTGTCCAGAAATGCCAGGATCACAAAGTCTCAGGAGTTTAGTCACTAGCATAATGTATAATTACGTTGGTGAACCAAACTCCTTTCTTGCTGTTTGCAGCTGCATTAAATATAAATAAGAGAACTAAACAAACCACTGAAAAATAGTCTAATTAAATTGTGCAGAGAGATAGGGCCATGGCTTTTAGTGTTTTTAATTCCCCATGAAAAAAAAAAAAAACATATTTTCTTTCCTTCTTTTTCATGACATTTGTTCCTGCATGGAAAGGCTAAAAGAGCTGGTGTTAGCTTGTTGTTAATAAAGGATTTTTTCCTGCAAACTCGCCTGCAAATGACTTTGCAGGGTCAAGCAAAGCATCTGCAGGACCAAAACAAGACTTAAATCAACAGTGAATGTGATCAAACTTCATTCGTGTGCCTGCTGATCTCCTCTGCAGAATGACTCCAGGGCCTGGAAGGGCCCTTTGCTCTCTGGCCTGAAGAAGGAGTAAAATCAGGGGCATAGTACACGTGGCACGGCATGGCATGGCACGGCACGGCATGGCACACTGCCACTGTGCCAGCTCCTCTTCTCAGTCGAGGCTGAAGACTGCGCTCAGCTGTAAGCATGTCCTTTGGGAGTCAGCATTACTACTCACAGGCTGAAAGATAAGCAAGTGCCTAAGTGCTGTGTAAGCCAACGTCTAACTGAGAGTACTTATACCTCCTACGTATGAAGCGTTCCCTTTACAAGTTTCACAAAAGTGAAAAGTGACAGACTCCATGAGTAGCACTTACAGCCTTTTAGTTTTCAGTGCTCCTTCTTGCTAGAAAGATTTGTAAAACAACTTTCTTCAGCTGTAGCTGTCTGCACTTCTCCCTAAAGGAGAAGTATCTATTAAACTTTTTATGATGTGTAAACAAGTACATTTCCTTTTAAAATGACAGTGTTTTCACAAAAAAAAAAAAAAAAAAAAAAAAAAACCCACAACCCAAACTGAATGGAAGATATGACAATACTTTTATTACTTTTTTTTTTTAGTGAATTTCAGAAATCTTAGAGGCTTTTCAAGTGTCCTCACAGACAATTTTGGCCTTCTAGGTTTGCATAAGGAAGACTTTACTGCTTCCAGCTGGACTCAGTGCCTCACTGGGGAATAGCTTCAAGCAGATTGATCCTTTGCTTTCTTAATAGAAAAGTGAGACTGACACAATTGCCTTTAAGCTGAACTGGCTGACTTCGCACTGAAACACCAATGAAGCACTCAAAAAGCTGAATTCAGGTCTTCCACAGGAAGCAGCAGCCGGCAGCCTCTCCTCCCAGCTGTGCCCAGTGCTGGCTGTGGCTATGGCAAAGGTGCTTTGGGAAGCTTGCTGGACTGAGCCCCAACAACTGAGGTGGGACCATACCTGTGGGATACTCCAATAAATGGCCAGCCAGGAGTAAAAACTGTAAGTACCTAGGCAGATTGGTAAAGGTTCTCTACTACCCTCGTCTTTCATCCTTGGTACCATTGCTTGGGTGGTGTTGATTTGAAGATGTGTGTCATGCCTTAAAGCATGTTAAAGGAAACAGTGGAAGAGGCAACAGGTGCCATGAGGAGGCCAGCTTTCCCCTTGAGCCAGAGGGAGGAAATCGGTGCCTGTAGGGGTGGTGAATCACAGCACTTGGATCAGAAGCCCGAAATAGTACAGTTGATATTCAGCCAATGTTCTGCCAGTATAATACGACATCCCTGAGAAAATCAATCTATTTGAATGTTAATATCGTTTTTATTTTCCAACTAATATCTTTCAAATATATGGTGTGCACTTGCTGTCATCCAGGATTAACAACATGACAAGTTTGAACTTTTGTGCTGGTTTCAGCTGGTATGGAGCTAATTTTCTTCCTGGTAGATGCTGTGTTTTGGGTTTAGTATAGGATTTGGTATGTGAAGAATGTCAATAATACACTGATGTTATTAGTTGTTGCTAAGAGATAAAGAACTTTTTTCAGGTTTGCTGATTTTTGCTAATGTGCAAGTGCAGAAAGCTGGG